>JAUZTA010000005.1:971957-982909 GCA_034780835.1 Ctenochaetus striatus
GCCAAACATGTACATGTTAAAGCTGCTCAGATTCCTCTGGTCATTTTCAGAGTCAAAAAACAAAGTAAGCTTTGAGCAGCAAGTTCTGTCACAGGGGCCGTCTGAAACTCTCAACGAGAAATCAAGGACAATCAATCAAGCCTGAATCCGTCTACTCACTTCATTTTGTCAGTCTGTTGTAATCCTAGAAAGACATGCCTGTACCCAAATGAGCAACTTGGCACCCCAGATTCTGAATTTTCTTGGAAAAAAGAATTTTGTTTTTCAAAGAAAGAAGAAAAACAAAAAACAAACATTGATTGGTTGAATGGTTGGTTTCTACAGCTCCGAAACAAGCACTTGTGTCACAGTTAGTTCTGGGTTCAAAACTACAAAGTGTGAAGGGGCCTTTTCTGAAGACAAGTATAGTACAATAAATGTGTTTTTGAGACAGTAAATTGCTAGTTCAGACTCTATGGAACCTTTTAGAGTTTTCAGAGTTGGAGAGAACCTATGACCACTGTTAGCAGTCCATGATCTATCTGACTGACCTGCCAGCTGCTGTTCTGATCTGCTACCCTCTACAAAGAGAAAGATAGAAAGAGACACAGAAAGATACAGAGAATATAAAACAAGTTTTTTTTCTTTTTACAAGAGTCCTTTTGAGGGTTTCAACAACCACTCTCATCTCCTTCAGACACACACATTCCTCTCCTCGTGTTTGTGTGTGCGCAGGTATAGCCAAGTCCATGTGTTTACCTCCTACCAGTGAGTGTGTATGCATGTGTGTGTGTGTTTTTTGTGTGACTACTTGTGTTCTTTAGTAGGAGCAAAGTAGAGCTCCATGGGTTTGTTCACCTTCCAGTACTTTTCGCTGACCAGCTCCAGGGAGAAGGAACCATTCAGAACCTGTCAACAGAGTTCAAGAGTTGAAACATTTGCAAGGTTTTCCCACTTTAACCTTAATTCCTGTCTATTCTTAACCTCTACACTCCAATATAACCCTGACCACTTTAACATTTTATTCACCTGTATAAGCAGAGTTATTCTTGTTTTCAAAGGATTGGAAGACTGGTTTCTACTGCATTTAAACCATATTCATCAAATTCAAAGCATATGCAAATCAAACTTCTGCTGCAATCTATTTCTCAGCTAAACTCCCTTGGTTGTTGTTTTTCACCTTGCTTCTTCATTTTAAGATTTTTAAAAGTAGCATAACATCCTGTTTTAGTTTGAACACGTCTCTTACATTTTCGAAATGGTTTCAAGCCCAGAATGTTTCCTGTAATGGTAGGGAGGATAAAGATTTTCTAAAGTTCACAGGCAAAGCCTAAGATATTTCTCACAGGTATACTTATTTTCTCTAAAAAAAAAAAAAGGGAAGACAAAAAACAAGGAATACAGACTGGGACCAAAATCAATTCTCAGAATGATTAGGTGTAAAATTTAATTGTCTGTTAAAATACTCTTAGCCAGAAAAACATACTGACATTCTAACTAATTGTGGTATTAGGATGTTTTGGTTTATTTTTCACATTAAAAAACGTGCAGGAGGTTGAGTGGAGGTGTAAATAAACATTAATGATGGCTGTTTTCCAGTCAAGTTCCTCAATAAATCATGACCTTGTGACAGTGAACTAGCATGACAAAAAAAAGAAACAAAGAAACAAACAAAAAATAAAATAAAACAGGTAATACCTGAAAACTGAGCAGCTAAATGGAATTTAGCCTTTAGGCAGTGATCAGTGGAACTAACCACAAATAAGAGTGGCTCTGAATGCAATACATGTTTTGGTGTATGGAAGATTGGACCACCTGTGTGTTTACTTACAGTGAACTGGTTGCCAGCAGTAGGTATGTAGATGGTGTACTGTTTCTCTGAGGCTGCCTCCACATTAACAGGACTGGCCTCTGCGTTTCTTCTTAGCTCCTCCAGAGCCAGTCTGACAGCCAGGTATTTAGACAGGTGATCCACTGTAGCGTTACCAGATGTCTTAATATAGCGAGGGACGAACTCCACACTGCAGACACACACAGACACAAACATGTGTAGACGGGCCTGAGGGCACAGTTGAGTACAAAGATGTGTTTGTTCTCAAGGCTGATTTCAATAGTCTTACGTGGGCTCGATAAAATTCAGGGGTAGTTTAGTGAATTCAACAACACTGATGTGTTTGAAGGTGCTTTGTTTTGTGATTGGTTTTGCAGAAGTTGCACCTGCTTATTTCACCAAATGATACCACAGAAATATGCGATTACAATGACAAATAGCTACTTATTGTGCATCTTTGCCAATGTTCCCACATTAGTTGCAAATTATAATTTCTATCCCTATTTATCATCAAACATTATTAAACATGATAAAAAATGCCAGTTTAAAGTTTAGCAGTATTCTACCCATAATGCATAATACTGTGAGACCATGTACCTGTTGTGCACAGGTGGGTGTATTGTGCTCATGTTGCTTTATAATGTTTGTATTAGTGGGAGTACATATGGTTTAACTGTTCAGACACTGTCATAAAAATGGTCTTTGTATTTGCTGTTTAATTCATGTTTACAGGCACAGTTACTCGAGTTTTAAGAGCATTCATTTTACATTGAAGCCAGGACAGGAAATTCAAATAAGAGCCATAGCTACAAGTCAGTGAACAGGTCTTAGTCATTTTAGTTCCTTAAATGTCAATTTCCTCATGGCACCTAAGACCACTTTAGTCCTATCCTGTTTTTAAGTAATTATTTTATTTTTAGACTAGCATAAAGCTATTTGAAAGCTATACGTGTACAAGACTACCTGTTGTGACCATCATCCTTCTCCATTAAAGTGGGATGTGGCCTGAACACCAGCTCTATTTCACTGGCACCGCCATCTATCACAGAGTCCCCGCCTCCATTTTCAGCAGCGTTATCCATGTCCAACCCGCTGTCATCACTCGTCTTGGTGCGTTTGATGCTTGGACCTGCCTCCTGGAGAAAAAAGTAATAATATAGTATTTAGATAATGGTAAACACACCTGGATGAGAAGTATGCTTTTTAAGATCACTAATTCAAGCAGTGATGTTAACAGGTCCCAGGGAAACTGAGTGGGTTTCCCAAACAACATATGGATGTTTGGCAATGTACTAAACATGACTTGCCTGGTTACTGTGGACAGAAGCATTGCTACAGTGGGAGGAGTCTCCATTGTCCTCTGCTCCGCTACCGTTCTCCACCGTGTGTCTCTTGCCACGTTGCAGTCTTACAAAGATAAATACATATTAGAGGGAACGGTGACTAAACTGTATTTGCATTATTTTTGTGTGTGTTGAGACGGCTGTATTAACCGGGTCATAGCTTGTATCTTCAGCCCCTCCTCTATGCTGTGGGACAGGGCTTGCTGGTTGTTGTGTTTGCTAATACGGGCCAACACTCTCTCCTGGTGGGCTTCATACTCATCACGGCTTGGATAAATCTTGCCTGAAATAGGACAAATACATTTAAAAAAGCAATTCTGGGGAATTGCACAAACTATTTTGATAGTTTAGTGTTTAATAATTGAACTTTCTTGCACCCTTGTATGGTTACTTACTAATCAGGGCATCAAAATTGGGGTCTGGACGCAGTGACCTTTTTGACACCAGCTTTTTACGACAGGTAGGACACTCTTTATTACTGCAAACACAGGAAGAGAAGACATTTTTGTCACCTTTACCTTAAATAATAGTGCCTGTGCAACAATTTTAATGCATCCTATTTTATATGCATAATCTCTGTGTGGATGCTTTTAAATCGACAATACATTTCAAGTTAACTTCTAAAAAAAAAAAACATCAAACATAAAAGTTGAACCTGAATATTCACACTTGTTTTAGGCTACAGGTCAGTACATTAGAACACACTCTGCTAGACAACAGACAGCTGAAGTAACACTTACTTTGGCTTTTACTCAGAAACCTTTTAGAGCCCATTAGAACAAAAGTTACTGCAAACTGGAATAAGAGAGCCACAAACTAATCCTTAAGTGTTTGTCAAAGCTTGTGTGTTTTTTTATGTCAGTGTAAAAACATGTTATTTGCCTTGATTTGTTGATGACATAAGCTTGTCCAGAGCCAATATATGCAGAGCTCAGTATGCCTGAATGTCTGAATGAAACAGCAAAGGCTAATCATTTCAGTAAATGGTGTATTTTAGTGTATTTTACTGAGCATTGACCTCAGTATACCAGGGAGTCCAATTACCACAAAAATAGCTTTGGGTCTTGAACCCACTTTGGTTCAGGACTCCTGGAACCTTGAGGGTATCTGGTGAATAAGTCCATGTTTTCACCAGTTTTAAGTGAAACCATTGCTGAAAGCCAGCTTTGTGGGTTCCAAACTTATTTTTGTTTTTTCAAAAAACAGTTCACAATTAGGTGCGCAAACCTGAAAGAAATTCAGTTCTATTTTGGCGGTATGGACAGAAGAGCAGTTTAAAGGTTCAGCAGCACTTTAAGGTACATTTGTGTTTGCAAGTGCTGATTTAAACCGTACATGAAAAAATGTGAACCTATCCTTCAAACCATATTGCTGTTTCACCAAGATCAAATTTGTACATATTTTATGCTCAAGTATATCACCATCATTTAAAACAGCTTTTACATTAAATCACTATTAAAAAGGAGAAAAATTTTTTGATTGATGATAAATTACTAAACTAAACCTTGAAAAATGTTGGTTTCCACCACTAATCTGGTAAGATGATGACAAGAACTCTCTTGTCTGATTGGGGAGACTATGCCTGATAACCACCTTCCCTCAGAGGTCACCACAACTCAGTCTCTACAGCTCAGACATTCACATTGCTGAATTAGCTGGTCATGAAATCACAAGAAATCTTAACAGCATTGCAGGGACAGTGAGGGTCCTCTTGGTTTCCCTCCTTTGTAAAACTCACCCAGATCTCAAAGCTGTAATGATACAATCAGCACAGAAGCGGTGCAGACATTCTTTGGTTGTCATTGTGTTCTTTAACATGTCCAGACAGATAGGACACATAAGCTCGCTGTGCAATGACCTGGGTGACACTGCTATCTCCAGTCCATCTGTTATAGCCTCCTGTGACGGTATGAAACAGATCGAGATGAACGTGAACACAAATGATGCAAGGGTAAGAGATTTCCATGGTAAAATTACCAACTCAGAAAATACAATAGTTGTACCGTACTGCACAATTAGAATTATGGGTTACATTAATTCTTATAATCATGAAAACAGAGGGATTTTAAATCAATTAATTACTTTATTTATTTATTAACAAACTGTGATTATGTGCCTTTTACTGGCTGGAAAAAAATATCAGCATTTTAGATAGGACACTTATATGGATGAACTGAAATGGTATGACTGGTACCTGTGGTGTTCTCTGTAGCTCATACAGACTCAACTCCCAGGTCTTACTGAGGGGTTGAACCCCATTGGTCTGAACTGTCTGAGTCATCACTGCAACACTGCAACATAAACAGACAATTAGAAATGCTTTGAAATCTGGACTTGTAAATATGTAAATATGACTCTGTGATAATTATCATTGGGATTTTTTGGTTGTAAATAATTTTGTGGCTAAACTTTTAGCTCTTTTTAGTGGAGAAAGCACTTTACTATTTTTCTTCTCATTCATACACACACACACTTACACCAATGGCAGCTAAGTTTCCATGCAAGGCACTGGCTCAGCAACTGACAGGGACCCGGGTTTAGTGTCTTACTAAGGGAGGCATAGGCATGTGAAAGGAGAGACCTGACCACAAACCCTGCAATTAATGGACAATCTGCTCTACCTTCAGATCTTAGCGTCCCCTGTAAAAATTCTGTTAAGTTATTACCAGTAGTGTTGGGCACTGCTATTATCAACATTTTTTCTTGTTCTACAGGTCTTGCAATCAAAATACTAGATAAAGACAGTCTAATGCAATCATGAAGTAGCACAGGTAGGTTGTTTTCCTCATTGTTAAAAACCAACATTGCCAATGAAAATAATAAATCATGCTCCAGCAGGAGTGAGCAATACAAACAATAGTACACAGAGTGGCGAGCTAAGTTGCAGAATCCCCTTCTTACTCTCTAACTTAGCATCTGGTATTTCCTGTGTTTTCCTCTCAAGTTTTGATTTTCAACATTACACTGTGTATTTTGCTAATTTACTTTTTAAGTTTGCGCCATTGGTAGTAAACTCATCTCTTTAACACATGTATGGATTGGTAAATCTATATGAAACAATGGTTATTTATATTTCAAAACACAGAAGTCATTAAATTATACTTGGTAAAAGTAGGATTGGATAGGAAGAGAGAGGTTAATGCCACATTTCTTCGAGGACGTCTTACTTTAGAGATGGTTATACATTGACAGTGAAGACTTTCAAGAAGATTAGAGCACCTGTATTTAACACTGCTGTTCTTAACCAGGGATGCTCATTAGCATCTGAGTCCTGTGCATCTTTACTATTTCGCCTCCATGTCTTGAAAAGTAAGGCTACTTGTCTCATGCATTTTGATTAACCTAAATCAGACCTTACACAAAAATACAAAATGATTCTATTGCATTTGCCATTCTTTCATAAACAGGTTTTTTTTTTACTACATGTGAAAAAATGACCACTGCTCTGGATTACTTCTCTATGTTTTACTGTGCCTAACCATAGTACAACATGTCAAGAAACGGTTACTTTTGAAAGAATGTAAATTTTCATATCAAAATACTGTAATTTATTTACTTTTTGGGACATGAAATATGGATTTTACATTAATTACTGAAAAATGTCAGTTACTTAATAATTTTAAGTCTTAATATCGATCTTCTTGGATCCCGGCTGGCGATAGAAATAGATACAGCTAAAAAAGTAGATTTTCCAAATCATAAAGTTATCCAAATTCTGACAGGTATTCTGACAATTCGTTGCCAAAATTCATGACCAACATAACGTGAAGTCAATCCACACTGAGTATCGAGACTGACAGTCTACATACTGTATGTTATCTAACAACATATTGAAAAGAAATGTAGTAAGTCAGCAAGGGATGTCTAATTGCATTTCTACTCCAGGTTACCGCAGTAGTGTTTTCTCCTATCAAACATGTGACAGAGAAGGTAAAAGTGCGTATTTCTAGGGAATGGGGGGTTACAGGCAAACTGATCTTTCCACCCAGGCTTTATGATTTCAAGAGGGAAAAAACATAAGGAACAAAGAAAACAGTGATCTTGCTACTTCTTGACCACAATTTACAATTCAGTGCATTACAATCATTTATTCATGAAATTATACAAAGTCCAATTGTTATAATTAGTGACTCAAATTTCATACCTAATGTAAACGTTACATTTCTATGGTTGTTGGCTTTTAGTTAAGGTTTATTCAACTATCACAAGACGAGGGGTAGCTAAGGTTATACGCTGACATATGTTTCTGTCTGTCTCGTTGATATTAACTCATCAGACAGACCCCGCACACAGATTTTACGCAAAATCTATGAGGCTCGGCTAATGCTAAATTGCTACCACAGCTAGCTATTCTTCGTAACGCTAACAGTGGGAGCAAAAGGGGTCGAGATAAATCATATGTATGGCCGAGAAAAGACAAAGAAGAATGAGTTGTCACTCCTTGTCAATTCAAACAATACAGCTTACTATACAAGAAGCTAATATCTAAAATATTGCGAAGGAGTCGTGCATGTAATTTGTCGCTGTGACAGAGGGAAAAACAACAACAGAGAAAGAGCCGACGCACCAACCTCCTGAGGTAGGCTACATGTTTATGGAACGTTATTTCAAATATTTTACGCAGTTGCAAATTCGTATGCGAACGTTTATAATACACAAATACAGACAAATCTGCTATGTGCCCAAGCTTGCTTAAAATGTGATTGTATGATTGTTTCTGTACTTACATTTTCAGTTGCTGGTACGAGCCGATCCAGCCAGCGCGTTTAGGCGAAGGCAATATGGCGGAAACACAAGAAGCGATGTCGTCTGGGAAATGGAGGCGCTCTGCCAATGAGGCCCACTGTTCCCAATCGAAAAATGGAGGTGCGTGATTGAGGTGAAAACAAGAGACTCCTGTCTTTGAAAGAGTTGTCAGCCTAAGGTTATTGTGGGCTATTTAATACAAAAACACCTGCACTGGATCTGTGCAGCCCATTAATAAATCAAGTTCTAAAAACATTTAAATTAATATAAAGGGGATTGGGTAGGCTTAACCATGCAAACCCATTTAATGCACTATTATGTAATGTCGAGGAAAAAGACAGACAGTATAGCCAAACAAAACATGGTTTTGATTAGCTGGCAAATTCTGGTAGGCAAAGGTGTCTCGCCAAAGATGATTCAACAATCAAAAAGATGGGCTTGAGGAGTAAAGCTCGTCCAAAACTAACTTTGAACAACATACAGACGTTCAGACAATTTAGGCTTCATGTTGAGTTTCTTTCCTGTCTCTCTCCTCCATATGCTCTCTCCCCTTTAGCAACATCGACTGAGACCCTCACCCATTTATTCATTTACTTAATCGTTCGAGTTTTACTCATGCTGGTCATCCAGCAGCACATCGATTGTGAGGTAGTTTTACATTGTTACCACTAGAAGTCGTCATAGCTTTAAGTGTTAGAAATTATGTATTACTGATGTGAGTAACCAATAGGTGTTAATTTGTGATTAGTAAGACTGAAAGGCTTGGACGTGTGAAGACATTTTGAAAGTCTGATTTTGTAAAACCATTGTTTCATTTAGCCATTCAAATGACTACCCTGTATTTCGGGGAAATGCGGGTCCTACTAATGTACAAATTGGCAGTTGTGAATACCATACAATTAGTATTTAAACACTGTTCATTTAAAACGCATGTGGTTTCCCCAAAGCTGTAGGCCCATGGTTTCAAAGTAATCTCCCACACACAGCTGGGTATTAGCAGCGAAGAGATCAAATGAGTGGATCAAATAGACTTGTGGAGACAAGTTGAAATTTCTGAGGCTTTGAGAGACATACTGTGTCCAAAGAAACCGTAGCCGAACATCAGGGGGGTTTCAAAAGTGCGCAAATGACAAACCAGTAGACCAGCAGTAGTAGAACAAGAATGATGAGACAAGTGAGTAACGGTTCTTTGAGTTAGATGAAAGCTACATTATAAGACCGAAACTACAAGTATTTTTAGAAATTGACTGGGAAACTTTGGTTCAACTCAATAGGAAACTGAGCGTTATCAGAGACTGCCACCTAACTCAGCTGGCCCCATAAATACTGCCTTGCACATCGAATGTTGTCTTAAAAAAATCCTCAGCCAATGGCAGTAGTTGTGTTTAAGTTCTTAATTCGGTAACTGCGCACATTTAATATTCTTTAATGGCAATGAGTCAATCAGACATGTTATTAAAATTATGGTTATTTTTTTCAAGTCAATCGACTGAAACCGAGAAACACACGACTGTCCTAAAACAAAGGGTACAGCTCACATGGATGTCATAAATTAAGCAAAAGTGGGGATGCGTTGCTTCGTGCGCGTGCTTACGCGCGTGCATTAGTGTTTGAGCGCGAGCGACACCAGAAGGCGTAGCTGCATCAAAAGGGGGTCGAAATGGTTGGAGGAGGGCAAAAGGAGAGGAGTGAGGAGGGGAGCGGAGCGGAGGTAAGGGGAGGGGAAGTGCTATCGGTCCATGACATGAATGAACCATGTTCGGTAACGGAGGCTTAGCTCTCCCGGGTTGCTGCTTTCTCCTGCTACATCTCCCGGTTCTCCCGCTAACCAACAATTGGCCCGTTAAGGTAAATAGCTCTCAGAATAGCTGTTTGTTCAACCCTCAGAGCTGTGTGCATTTGCACAATGGTCAAAAGTTATGAAGGGGGTCTGGGACTGGCAGTTTGTTCATAAGTCTGTCACTTTGATTCTGCCTTGCTTATCGTCAAGAACACTATCTAGTTTTCACTTTCAATTAATTTTTGAAGTAATAATTTGAATTCGGCTAAGATGTAATTAAACCAACAAGGATAGTGTCTGAATTAATATTAGGTCTCTGGAGTAGTTCGGGTTCGAAAACCTTTTAAGTAAACTGTATATGTGTATGTGAAGGTTAGCTAACAGTTACCCACTGCGGGAATGTCACCGTTCCCTTCGGTGAACCTCCAAGAAAAGTTGATACTTTATTGAACAAAAGCCGGTGGGATGCTTGAATGCATGTTTGTGTCAAGGATGAACGGCAACGACGTGTAAAACTGCTGCCTCGGATGTGTTTACATTGGAGGATAAAAAAAGCAGTGATGAAATTAAATAAATTATGTAAAATGTTAATGGTGGTTGGTGACCCCTTGAAGAATGGGGTTCCTGCTTTAATTTTGCTTGAAACAGACTACATCAAATGAACGCGACATATTATAATGTCTGGTTAACCAAACAAATATAGCTTACTTTCTGAGGGGGGGTCGATGTTTGGACTAACATAGCCTACAGCTTACCCCCATTCAACTAGCCTTTTCTTTCATGACGGTGTAGGTAAAACAGTAGCATTGTCGAACTTGAACACTTGGTCCACTGGACGTAACAGAAGCAATTATTACTTTTGTATTGATGTTCTAAAATTCAGACAAATGTCTGCATGTATACATTTCGCAAATAACAGGGTCAACAGATTAAGAACCTAACATGCAATTTGTGAGTTATCTTCTTACTCAACATTTTCGATGACTGTGTGCCCTCCCCGCTATCTTGTTTAAGATATAATGGGATGAACAGTCACACAATGAGAAAACCTAATACCTTTGTCAGCAGTCATGACCAACTTTTCACTCCAGGTGTGATTCACTAGTCTGATGATTTTATCCTTGCTACTGTCAGTATTTTAAACTACACAGCTCTTTGATATAGGAAAAATCAATTTGTCTGTCTTCACGGGGCCAAGCATATAAGTGATTCTGCAATTCAATGAAATGAACCATAGTTTTTCTAAGACTGGAGTCTAATGTTTGCTTCCTGA
>JAUZTA010000005.1:1000486-1016075 GCA_034780835.1 Ctenochaetus striatus
CTGTTCAACAGGTTTTTCACAATATTCAAAGTTTGTATCAGCCCCAAGCACAAAACATAAGCAACCTATGAAAATATCCCACCCCAAGCTTAAACAACCCACCTCTGGGTTATGAGAAATTGTCCATATGAATCATCAATAGTTTTAACAGTTCAGTCTTGTGTGGTCATTGGTGTGTTGGTGGGTTTATAAAAGGAAAGATGTGAAGGGTTCCTTATGTTATTAAAAGGAGTCTACAGGCTGCAAGGAGCCTCCTCGGACACTCAAGGCGGACGACACAGCGGTAAGTGGCTGCATAGAGGCTGCATTTTTCAGCTGGTATACTCCCTGCCACCCTTTATTCATGCACGTCCAGGTACATGCTGCATAACGTAAACACGAGATGCCAACTGATTGTTTGCTACAGAGGTGGGACTCAAAGCACTAGTACAAAAATCCGCTAAACCTTGGAAAAGGGTGTGAACGACGAAGATAAGTGGATTGCCTAAAGCAGAATACTGGAGTCGCTTAGGTGGTTTTTGAAGTCGAGTAGAATGCCTAACCGTGTCAGCACCAGGTTCCACAATGTCACTACCATCAACAAGGCAAGGTTGGTCAGCAGTTCTGGCAGTTGTCTTGACCGGACTAGTGCATCTAGCAACTGTCTAAGAGGAGTGAGTGGCTGTCTCTGGGGTCTTGGGTCTCAGGTTCATCTGGTCGGGTTACATCATCAGACTCAGGTAGGTTGTCTCCTACTTCTTCCTCATGGGATTCACATGCTGAAGAAACACCCTCCACCACAGGTGAGTGATGAGCTGGAAGGGCAGAAGTCAAACGATTGTGAGGTGACAAGGGACTGATAATTTCTGGATCACTGGATGATGGAGTAGGGATGTTAGTTGTAGGAGTACCAGTGGCAGGCTTAATGACATTCTGAGCTGAAGGCACTAAGTCCATTCTGAACCGAGCAGGAGGACAACTGTGCAGAAGCAGGAAATCGTCCATTTCGTCATCCACTGGACCTTCAATGAAATCTGTGTCAATTTGTTGCTTACTGCAGGTTTTGGGTTGGCTGATGGGATCAGGAAATGGAGTCTCATCCTCAACACTAGATGAAAGGAAACCACACGGCAAAAGGAGGTCCCTGTGGAGAATCTGAGTCAGTCCATTCATGGCTTTGTCCAGTCTTACTGTATACACTGGAAGATCTCTGGCACAGTTGACAACTACATACACATCACACTCCCACTTGTCTTCGAGCTTGTGTTTGCCACGAAGTCTCACGTTGTGTACAAGTACCCTATCTCTCACCTCCAGGATAGATGGTGTCACACACTTATCAAAGCGGCCCTTATTCTTTTCCATTGATTCGGCAGCATTCTTTGAGGCAATTTGATACCCTTCTCGCAACCTTGACCGTAGGTTCTGAACATATCGACTGTCTGATGGAGATTGCTGTGGAGACACTGGTAAGCCAAAGGCCAGATCTACTGGCAATTGGGGTGACCTCCCAAACATGAGCTTGCAGGGTGTAAATCTTGTGACATCATTGTGGATGCA
This sequence comes from Ctenochaetus striatus, assembly GCA_034780835.1. Lineage (NCBI taxonomy): Eukaryota > Metazoa > Chordata > Actinopteri > Acanthuriformes > Acanthuridae > Ctenochaetus > Ctenochaetus striatus. The sequence goes on from JAUZTA010000005.1 coordinate 1,002,026, forward strand.
ATTGTATGCATGCACTAAAGGCTTCACATATTCCTCCCACTTGGATTTTTGCTTCTGTTCCAACATACTCAACATACTCAGAAGAGTTCTGTTGAAGCGCTCCACAGGGTTACCACGGGGATGGTACGAAGTATTATGTGTCTATTAAGTGCCAGTTAGTTCACAAAGTTCTGTTATTAGCCAAGATTTAAAGTCAGGTCCTTGGTCTGTAAGGAGACGTTCAGGGGCAGCATAGTATACAATGAACTGTTCCCATAAACACTTTGCTACAGTCTTTGCTTTTTGGTTCGGCGTTAGAATGGCTATGGCAAACTTAGTGAAGTGATCGGTCAAGACCAAGATGTCCGTGGCATTACTGGCATCTGGTTCAAGTGAGAGGAAGTCCATACACAGCAATTTAAGTGGATGGGTGGTTTTAATGTTAACCAAGGGTGCAGATCTTTCAGGTGGTCACAGGTTTTTTATCTTGGTCTCTACATCAACCGCCATTGGAGGCCGGAAGAATTGAGTTTGTACCGGATTGAGTGTCCCTTCAATCCCCAGATGACCCTTATTGTTATGTCAAAACCATCGGACGCAGCTCTTTTGGCAGCACCAGCTGGAACAAGATCCATTCAGCATTCTGTCTTCTCCGATACAGGACACCATCACAAAGTTCAAGGCGATTCCACTCCCTCAGAAGAAAGGCAACTTCTGGGAGTTCATTCTTCATTGTTGGAAGGACCTTCTCATGCTCTCCATCTGATGAATGACCTCCTGCAAACTGGAGTCTGCTCTCTGCTTTTCTTTGAGGACCAGCTGGGAAAGAGATGGAATGACTGGCAAGTCATGCTGTGTTTCTGTGGCATACTCCTCTGGGACAGCGCCAGCAGAAACAGACAGAGCTCCACAAGTGTAAGGCAGCATTGTCTTGGGTCAGACGAAGGGCATCTTCGTGTTAAGCAGTTCTGGCCGATAGCCTCAACCAGGTCTGGTTCAATCTCGTCCACATTCCCTGATTCAGTTAGGTGCTGAGAAGTGAACTCTTGAAGCAGATCCTCCTGTGAAGAATCAGAGAAATTGCCATGTGGACAGAGAGACAGGGCATTGGCGCCCATGTTCTGCTTTCCAGAGTGATATTGTAGCTTAAAGGAATACGTTGACAGAGCAGCTAACCATTGATGGCTGGTAGCATCAAGTTTGGCTGAGGTCAAAATATATGTTTGGGGATTCCTTTTGGTGACAACTGTAAAGGTGGCGCCATACAGGTAGTCATGGAACATCTCAGTGACTGTCCACTTTAATGCCAGGAACTCCAACTTGTGCACTGGGTACTGTCAGACCTCGACTGGCGTAAGCTATCACTCTTAACTCCCCCTCCTGCTATTGGTGCAAAGCAGCACCCAATCATAGTACTAGCATCCATATGGAGGATATAGGGCTGGTATAGGTATAGGCTGGTATAGGGTTGGTAAAGCCAAGAACAGGAGCAGAAGTGAGTTTAATAATCAGCAACTCAAAGGCTTGTTGGCATTCGAGAATTCACCGTTCCCCAAACAGTACTGAAGGATGGAGAAACTTGGAGTTGCGGGTGGCAGCTCTGTTGGTGGACTTCCGATTTGGCATATAACCTCGGGTGAGTGGTCGAGAGGTTTGGCCATGGTTGCACATTCTTTGATGAAGCACCTGTAGTATCCAGCAAACCCAAGAAAAGACTTCAACTCTTTTAGCTTAGTGGGAACTGGCCAGGATATTAGAGCATTAATCTTTTCTGGATCTGTTTCCACTCCCTGCTCTGACACCACATGACCCAGGTAACGGACTGACGTCTGGAAGAATTTACACTTCTTGGGGGACAGTTTGAGACCAAACTCCTTCAATCTTTTGAGTACTCTCAACAAACGGCATTCACGCTCCTCCAGGGTGTCAGAGAATATAATCAGATCGTAGAGAAAGACAAGCACTTCTTTCAAGTTTAGATCACCCATGCACTTTTCCGTGAGACGCTGAAATGTGCTGGGAGCATTTGTAATGCCTTGGGGTATCCTTTTGAATTCCCAGAATCCAAGAGGTGCCATGAAAGCCGCCTTGGGTTTGTCTGCTTCATTCATTTCAATCTTGTAGTATCCAGATTTGAACCACAGAGAACCTGTGAGTGCTGAGAACGACCCTTCCAGGTTTGGAAGAGCGTATGCATCTTTGATTGTTTGGAGATTCAGTTTCCTGTAGACAATACAAAGACGAACATCATTATTCTTTTTACGGTCAACAACAATGGGTGAGGAGAATGGAGACTCTGACTCATGGATTACACCAGACTCAAGCAAGTCCCGCAGATGACCTCAGACTGTTTCGAGGTCGTGGGGATGGATTGGTTGAGCACGATGCTTGAATGAGGTCTCATCGTGGAGTTTGATGGAATGTCTCACCTTGTCTGTACATCCGAAATCAAGGTCATGATGGGAGAAAACCTCAGATAGATTGTGGAGTTTATTTTTTATATGCTTTTTCCATTCTTCCAGTAATGGGGAATCTCCAAAATCAAAATTCGGGGGAGTTATGGTATTGTTCAGATGTTGCCGGATTGGGTACACCATGGTGTGACAGGACACACAGAGAGGGACTGATCTCTCCGATGACACTGCTAGGTGGAACAAAAACATCTTGCTCGGATTTGTTGTGCAGGACAACAGGGACTGTGTATGGTGGCCGGGCATTAAGTGTTATCAGGCACTTTGCAACACAAAGTCCACCAGGCGGTGGAGCTAAGGGATGTTCAATAAGTGCAAACTGACCTCCAGATGGTACTGGGAGTTCCGCTATGCCATCAACAACAATGGTTTGGCCAGCAGGGATCAGGACAGAAGCCTTGCTGGCTAATCTGCAGATTCCCTCCTGGTTCTGTCGATGACGTACCGATACCGATATCGATATCCAAATAAGATGGGCAAGAAGGTGCTGTTGTCAATGTCTGTTCTGGTCTGACGTCAGGAACAATGAGAGCAGGAGTGGAAACCTTGAATGCTGTGCCAAGGAAATCTTGTGGGAACGTCATAGTGGTTTTAGTGTACCCAATGTATGGGACAGCTTGACCTGCTGCACCTTCCACCTGGAGAGATCATGGAGGAATTTGACTGGTTGATCCGAAAAATGCAGGTTGGAGAGAGAGACTGGAATGATGGTTACTTGTGATCCTGTATCCAGGAGACGATTACAATCATGGCCAGAAATATTCACAACTGCAGTATATCGTGAGCCCACTGGGCCTTTGGGCAATCGCCATGTGTGGGTGGTCACTTTGTTCAGCTTTGCACACTCAGCAGGTTTCTGATTTGTGGGACATTGTTTGTCTGCAGTGGTGCCTGTTCGCCCCTTAACAGGAACTGGTTCTAGTTTAAATGTAGTCCAGTTTGAACTGTGGCGTCTCTGCTCTTTCTCTGTTAACTCTTTTCTCTTTAGGGTAAAAAGAGTTGGATTTGAAGGGTTGTCGCACTGAGACTTGATGTGACCGTCTTCACCACAGCGGAAACATTAGACAGGCTTTGGTTTAGAAGGCAGTTTTATGGCTGATGGGGTGGCACTTGACTTCCCAGCCCTTGGACCTCTACCCAACTTACTACCACTAGTGGCCTTGGGAAAAGCAGATTTCTTCAGACTAGCTTGAGCAGCAGTTAGTGTTGCAAGTTGTTGTTGGATCTCAACCAGTTTCTTTGTGAGTTGCTGGATGATTGTAGTCAACATGGCACACGCCCCCTTCTCCTCACTATCTGTAAATGCATACTTGGCTTGGGCACTAGCTTTTAGCTTGCTGGGGCCCAGATGTTGTTTTATTCTCACTGCTTTAGCAGCTTCACAATATTTCTTGGTGCAGAGTAAGAGTAGCAGCTCAGAGAATGAAGGGGGGTTTAGTTTCTTCTGTTTAAGTTGGAATTGGGCAATGAGTGCATCATTCCAGCAGCCACGGCAAAATTGGCTAAGTAGATGCTTGTTGCTGTCAGCGCCAGGAATTCCTCCTCTTTTTACAGCGATGTTCAGTGCAACTTGTAGTCTTTGGAGATATGCAGAAGGTTTCTCCCCAGCATTTTGAAAGGTGTCTGTAAACTTTGCATAAAGTTAATCTCCATCTTGTACAGTGTCGAATGCAGAGTCTAGAGTCTGTAAATAAATGGCTGGGGGTGTGTCAGGTTGAAGGTGCTTAATCATGTCAGCAGCAGGGGGCAACAAATGTTCAAAAATGTTCCTTGAACGTTGATGATCAGATAATGCGGGGTCTTGCAAAAACAAATCTACACCAGAGCGCCATGTATGTTATGTCTGCGCCATGTCTGCTTCATTCCGTGGTCGTGGTACTTTACCAGAGAAAGATCTGAGTCTATGTGCTGAGAGGTGAACGATGTCCTCATTCTTGACTATATGCTCCACAACATAGCATTGCACTTCTGGTGGATTGACCTCATGAGCAGCTATAGCTGGCATGGATGGTGTGGTTTGGGGTTGAGATGCAGACAAGAAAGAGGATGGCTCCCTTTTCAGGTTAGGAACAGTGGTGGTAGGAACAGCAGGGGTTGCAGCTAGAAGTTGCACTGAGGACACAGGAAATGTAAGCACAGGCGGTGATGCACTCTCATCATCTTCATGCAGCTCCGTCGCTGAGACAAGGACTGGATACTGTGCTGTGATAGAGTGACCAATTTGAGACATCATACTTTTCAAGACTTCCGCAATGTCCTTCTCAGTGAGTTTTGCAAGGTTTTTTAGCTCTGAAATGTACGATTTTGTTGCAGAGCTCTCTCCCTGTGCAGCGCAAGCAGTGGACAGATAGTAAAACAGGCCACAACACAGCTACCCCTTCACCAGAACTGTACTCAACAAGTGTTTGATTGAAAACGGAGTTCGACTTCCTAATCATTTCAGTTTTGGCAATGGACCCATATTGTTTCAAGAAGTCAAGGATGTCCTCATCAGTTCCTTTTTGTGTTATATGTTCATGCACCACTGCATTTGGTATTTTAATACCATATTTGTCAAAAATGTCCATGATTATATATTGTGAACCAAATGTGTGAATTCAGTACTGTAACAAATTCTTCTGGCTAGCACACCATAAAAATATATAGCATATATGGTGGGGAAACAATACCAAATATGCTAAATATGCTAACTGTATCTGGATAATTGGACTAGTTATCAGAAGATGTAAGCTCGGCTCACAGAGGAAATGTAGATTTTTGAATCACATAGAGACAGTAATGTTGCTTGGTATAAATGGTACCATATATTAAAGATATGCAACAAAAATAATAGCATTCCTTTTAATGGCCATTCAGTACACTTTTAAGGCACAATGAGTATATATATATTATGCATGGATTTCACAGTTCACTGTTCAACAGGTTTTTCACAATATTCAAAGTTTGTATCAGCCCCAAGCACAAAACATAAGCAACCTATGAAAATATTCCACCACAAGCTCAGAAAACCCACCTCCGGGTTATGAGAAATTGTCCATATGAATCATCAATAGTTTTAGTAGTTCAGTCTTGTGTGGTGATTGGTGTGTTGGTGGGTGTATGAAAGAAAAGATGTGAAGGGTTCCTTATGTTATTAAAAGGAGTCTATAGGCTGCAAGTCATCCTGTATGTGTCTGGGATATCTGAGAAGCTCAGAAGGATTTTTAACAAACACCTGTGTAGCTTTTGTCTTGTTTTATTACTTACCTTTTGTGAATGTTGTGCTTATACATTCATGTGTTCATGGCTATACATAGATTGATTAAAAGACTAAAATAATACACAGGACTTATGTATGCTATATACATATAATTTTTATATGCATTGTATGTAGACTCATTGTATTTTGTTTCTTAGTTTTACCCTACCCTAGTTCATCATTAAACGAAGTTGAGTTTCATCTTCATCATGGTGATTGGGGAAGGAGTTATCTGCCTGTTGGCTCATGCAGCACCCTCGCATGAGGGTAACAGAACATGGCTGTTGAATGTTTTTTTACAGAAGACTGTAATATTCATGTGGGAAAAAAGTCTCTTAAATTATACTAATGTGACAGGCTGTATGTGTGTGTTTCATTGTGTATGTTAGTGTTCGGCACGTTGCGGCTCTCAAGGGGTTCGTCATCGGGAGGTTCGTTGCTCCATGGAATTTAAACTATGTAACAAGTCCTTACAGCCAATAGAAAGTCAGGAATGTGAAGGCCCACCCTGTGACAGAAGATGGACAGTCTCTGACTGGGGACCTGTGAGTTAAACAGCACACACTTTTTAGCAAAGAAGCAAAAACACTAAATCAGGCATTTTAACACCTCTCTTTCAAAACTAATTGATTTTTTAAATTTGTAGTCTTTACTTAAATATATGAATAAATATATGAATTAAAACATTGTATTTTTGCCAGTGCTCGGGTGCCTGTGGAGAAGGAAGGATGGTGCGTGCAGTTATGTGTCGATCATCAAGCGGGATAGTGATGTCAGAGGAGCAGTGTGACCAATCACTACGCCCGCTTGCCATCTATCCTTGTGGTGACAGAGACTGCGCCCCTCACTGGGTTGAACAGGAATGGCAACAGGTAAACATTTAAAGCAACCATGAATTTCCTGAATGCTTTTTGCCTCCACATATTTACACAATTATGTGAAGCAGCAGCTACAATATACAGATAAAATATTTTTTAGATAAACCGCAATCCAGTGCCTTCAGAATCACTGATAATAATATTATAAAGCTGTGTTTTTGTAAAAGTAATCAAAACAGTCTTTTTGTACAGCATGATATATAAAGTTTATACACCAGTATATACACTGTGCTTAGGCTGATTTATAAAAAAATGAGAAAACATTTGATTTAATACACAAATATTTTACCCCCCAGAGTACAGCCTGAGTCATCAGCATAATTTAATAGTTTTCCTGGAAACAAAAAACTCTGAAATTCTGTGTCATTGTAAGATAGTGTAAAGGCGGACATGAGGGATAAAATCACCTGACTGTTCATATAAACTTTATGGGAACCTTAAAGAACCGGTTTGTTAGGGGCTTTAAGAGGTCTCTGTTTTTGTTTTATGTGTTTGTGATGTGTGTTTCAGTGTAATGCTACATGTGGGCGCGGCGTACGTCAGCGCCAGGTGGTGTGTGCTGGGTTGGAGAGTGGTGTGTTCAAAGAGTTTCCAGACAGCAGCTGTGATCAAACCAACAAACCTGAGACCAGTTCCTCCTGCTTCCAGAGACCCTGCTCCAAATGGTTCACCACATCCTGGTCTCAGGTAATGGTCTATCTGTCTGTCTGTATGAATGCATACCCACTGATCCTTCAGTCTGCCAGTGCACAACTGTAGTAACCTCAAATCATACACATTTCATAAAGTTTTGTCCATTCATAAATATCCTGTTAGCGGAGTTAATACTTTTTATGAAATATTGCTTTGTTGGCGCAGCTCTATTTAAAATGAGTGTCTGTACATCTGATCGTTAATAAATATGGAGAAAAATGAAAAGCCCTGTCCCCTCATACCCCTTCAGTGTAGTAAGACCTGTGGGAGTGGTGTCCAGGTTCGAGAGGTGAAGTGTTACCAGGGGGAGGAGCTTGTAACCAGGGGCCACAGCTGCGACTCTGCCCTCAAGCCAGAAGCCAGACAGAGCTGTGAAATCCAGAGCTGTCCAACGGAGGCACCAGGTATAAAAACAAACACAGTGCATTTACCATAGGTGATGCAATATTTGAGCACACTTTCAGCTCCGGCAGAGAAGGATAAATGAACTCCTAGATGCGTCACTGTGAAAGAGTGTTCTCCTACAATGCCCCTGAGAATTTAATCAAGCATTCAGACCATTCTTCAAACATATTTTAGACTTAATGTGGCTTTTTGTGTGTTTTTGTCAGTAGCAGCCCCAGCAGCAGCAGCAGCAGCAGCAGATGACTCCTGTCAAGACAGACCAACAGCCAACTGTGCCTTGGTCCTAAAGGTGAAACTGTGTTCCCACTGGTACTACAGAAAGGCCTGCTGCCAGTCCTGTAAGGCACCAAGACCATAAAGTCTTAACTGTAACCCCTCACCTCAACCCCTTCACAAAAGCCACTGATACCAAAGGTCACATTACATTCATTTTGGTGCTACACAAAAGCCTGCTGCTAGCAATGTAAGGCCTTGTGACATCAAGTTTAACTTTGTAACTCTTTGACCTGTCATTGATGTCAAGATTAACCTGTGGTTAGTGTCCTTACCTGTTACCTGTCCTACCTGTTATTCCTTTAATATTGGTTGTCACCTTTACAATTGCTCCTACAAAAGTGATTCTGTGGTTGTATGAGACTTGTAGTAGTGTCATCACTACTAAATATAATTAATTAAGATTACTCCTAATGTTTTTTAAAGAGTCATCAGTAAAACAGTTTCTCAGACAAAGTAAAATTTTCTGTTCTGTAGCAATATTTTACAACTGGAAGTTTGTCCAAAGAACTGAACAAATAAACCAGCCCTGAACCCTTTCATTGCGCAGTTTAAGGGGCCTGAGCCTACTCTATCTAACAGAGGCCCATCAGTTTTCCCAGCATGCTACTCAATGTACGTACTGAGCAACTCTTACCCGGTAATGTGAATAAAGATAGCTTGAGGATATACTGAGCTTTTTCTTCAACTGCTTCCTAAACTCTTATGAGGAGGGAGCAAACTAGTGTTTTCATTAAACTATCCTTCCTCTGTTCTTTATATCTTCTTTATTCTCCTCATTCTCATTGTTGCAGTAACTATTGAAAGGGGGAAAACCTACAAGGACTCCCCATCCAACCACCTCTTTGTCTATCACTTTAAGTATCTCCCATCCTGTTTTAAAGAAATATTCTTAGTAGTAAATATTTAAAATCTATCTATGCACTCACTTTTTCTTATTGTCTCTGTTCCACTAAAGATGGTGTAGCCAAAGCACAAGACAGCCTAAAGGCAGCTTGCTACTATGGCAGTGGACACGGATAAACTGGTTATGGAAAATAAAATGCTGCTGAGCCCCTCAGCTTTCATCTAGTCCTTCCATACCAAAACAGCCCTTTATTAAGTTCGACCACTTGAGCCTTGCTTATATGTAGCAATGCAATTTTTTTCTGCCACTCAGAACATGAATTTACACAGTCTACAACAGATAGAGCACAGCCCACTGCCCTGCACTGACTAACATACCATACCAGCAAAGTTTTACCAACTTTAGTCTCATGGTCCAAAAAACTCATTGCTTTTTCATTTTAACCAACTGATTCATGATACAGTTGTTGTCTGCAGAGTAACAAACTGCAGTACTTTCAATACTTTAATGATGTTGCACCTAAAAATGATCTTATTGTCATTAGCATCTAGACTACTGCAACATGAAGACAGGTAACACCTGATTGTAGCTAAACTAAATGTTAGCATTTTAAAATATAACACTGGAATATAATAGAGGTTGTGGTTCTTTTAACATCACATTCATTTGTTAATAACACATCAACAAAAGTGCATTTCTCCAGAAAAACAAGTTAAACAAACTATCTTTGGAACCTAAATATGTGTTAAAAATGAACAATATAAAACAGTACTCCACATATAATTTTACACTCCTATACACCGTCAAACCCATGAAATAATGTTGACAAAGAAAGATCAAACTGATGCTGCAAAACCTGACATATTATCCTTTTAATTGCACACATTCTTCCTTTTAAAAACTTGGCACCTACAGCTGAACATTACCCACAACACAACCCAACTGCTGACAGTTTAGCCAGAGATGTGGGTGTGTTGTGCCAGTAGTGGCTCATGTAGCCTGGAGCCTCTCACCTGCAGCAGAGATCAGCAGCAGAGTTAAGAGGTCTGGTAAACACTTCCTTCTTACTTCACACCAACGATTACTGACTTAAGTGACATCATCCAAGGAAATTATGTCAGACTTTATACAGCTCTTCCTGGAGACAAACAAGGCTTTATGATAAATATTTACAGCAGTTCTTCCCAACAAGTTGAGTCACACTCTAAAGTGTGAAATCAGTTTTGCTTAAACATTTTAGATTTAACATATGTATTATGTGTTTGTTTGTTTGACTTCAGTTTAGAATAAAATAACATTTTGCTCTTTAATTATGATCCCTATCAAAAAAGCCAATTCAAATCCACTGTGACTGATGTTTTGAGACTGTAACAACAGAAAAAGTCAAAGGAGGTGAATGCAAATCATAGATATTCTTAAGTAATGTCTGTGTGTGTCTAGTACGACCACCCAGTCAGGATGTTTAACCTAGCATAGCACAAAGACTGGAAGCATTATGAAACTGTTGGCATATCTGCAAGTACATCCCTCAAAAGTGAGAAAATATCTTCAAAAATTTTGTAAGGTGTTATTTATGGATTTAACTTGTCTGATACATGTAGAAATAGAACGTAATGATGCACTGGAGCTATTTCTTAAACAACAACTGCTGAGTGCCTTGACTGTCTGCAAGAATCTCTGGAGTATGATTTTCATCGTAGGATATACACAACTAACAACAATGTGAATGAACCCCGGGCGACTCTCAGATGGATCTTTGTTTAGCTTACAGATAGTATCAAGTTAAACTTATAAATAAGACAAAATTTTACATTCAAAAGATCAGTTTATCCCTGCCCTCAATAAAAATGTAATAAGGGAAAGCTACATGAGCTACTGTATGTCTGGAGTGGACACACAAAAATAAAACTCTCATTTGTCCTCTCATGTGTCTCTGGGAAAGCCAGTGCAAGCGTATTACTAAAAACCTTGATGTGTCCTTTGAGAATGACAATTTTCATTACAAAATCCAGGGTGCTTTGAAGGAATTTTCCTCTTGAATGAATGTAAATTGTCAGAGTGGGACAATGAAAAAATTGATGCTACAGAAAGTGGCATTTGCAAGAGCAGAGCTGGAGCACCTGGTTATATTCCTGTAGCCATTTCAGATGTGATGGTTTAACAAGGAACTTGATACAAATACCTTACTGGAGACTCTGTACACACTTAACTGGCCCTGTCCGTCTCACTGGCCTTTACCTGTTGTCCACAGGTTTTGTTTTTTTGGCTTTCTGTTATACACATTAATAAAAGATCAGCATTTTTTGACAAGAATCTGTGTCTGACTTCTGATTGCTGGTCATTTCCATGAGAAATCCATTCATGTTGTTAAGGACAAAAAACAGAACTACATGCAGAAACTGAAGCTTTCTCTAGGAGGTGGTTTAAGAATATGTAGGAAGAGTACTGAGTAAGAAGTAAAGACCTGAAAACCAAAAGAAAAACACTAAACTTCAATAGCAGCCAGCTTAAGCATTGTCATTCAAGCTGGGGATGAAGATAAAGCAGAGACATAAGGTTTGCTCCTTGAAATGAAGGACCATGTATTAGAGGGTAACTGTGGGTACTAATTAAGATATCATCTGATACATGACCTGTTTTTTATGGTGTTTGTTTGGGAGTGCATCTTATTTGATCATTGTGTTGTTTAGAATACTCACCCCTCTTACCACGCACTTAGCATTGTCATGGTTACAAGAGTGGGATCCCAATGGATGACTCCTTGGGAAACCAAATCAAACACATGAATGCACACCAGTTTACTCACCTGAGCTGCTCTCACCAAGACACTTTGCTTCTTCAGGTAACAGAGGAGGACCTCAAGGTGATTTTATGTCATTCTATTTGTATCTGTTTACAAACGATTGATCTGTTATTTTATGGTAGCAGGAATGAATCCCTGATAAACTTGTGTATGGGTGTATGTGTGTGTGTGTATGTCTGCAGGAGAAGACCCACAGCTCCAGAGAAAAGGTAAGTTCCTACACTTTCAGATCAGTGTGTCTTCATATGTTTGTAGAATAGGTGAAAAAATTCTAGAGAAAGGATCCGTCGTCACAATTCACCCATGTTGTAAAATATCAAAAATATACAAAACTTAAAACAAACATTCAAATTAGTCTTTTCAAAGCCATTCCAAAGGTGAACCCTTTTTTATTGTTTTCACTCTAATTTGTTTTCATATGTTTCTGAAAGATAAATGGAAGCTTGTCAACTCCATCAGTCTACTAACATACACTGACCATAAAAACTGACAATTATATATAAAGTGAATCCATCAGGTTTAAAACAGGCAGGAAAGAAGTTTTATCAATCTGTTCAATTAGGATCTTTTTCACTCAAGAATTCAAAGATCGAAGAAGCTACCAGATTCATATAATCACTTTTTGTGTGATTTTTTTTGACAGTCAAGCTCCTGAATTAAATTTTACAAGCAGAAATGTTAAAAATAATGTTGAATACGTAAAAGCGAATGTTGGTTCTTAATGTTGGTTTTTAGTTAGAACAATTAGTACAATGATCACGGCAAATTAAAGAAAGAAAAAAAGGCTTATAATTGGTGAAATTTCTGCATCATATTCCTTTTTTTGCAGCAAAATATTCTTGAGGTTTTCATGCTTATGACTCAATGAAATGGAGTTTTCACCATTTTTCTTCTTTCAAGGAGCTTTAATAAAGAAGGAACTTAATTTAAGAAACTTCAGTGTGCCGTGCCGCTCTTTATCTCTGGCAATTTGCTATGCCAGTGGACAATGCTGTCAATATTCTGCATTTTTCTTTTTTCACATGAAAATAGCAGAAGCAGCAATACTCATTATTACTGTGTGAAATACTCAGATTCTTAATTAAAGGAAAAGTAACAGCACAGCGATGTAGAAAAGTCTCTCCTTTACAAGTACAAGTACTGCATTCAAAACCCTACTTAAGTTCAAAAACGATAGTATTACTTACAAAACTATCAATAGAAAATTTTAAATAATACAAATACATTTTTTTTGTATTTTTTACAACAAAAAAAGATTTTTTGTAAAAAATACAAAAAAATATTCTTGGCATAAAATGAACCTGTTACATGTATGTTATTTTAAACAACATTATTTGATATGTACCTCTGATGCTGCATGTAAGCAGTGTTTAGTATAATTGTTTGAGGTGGGGATAGTTTAGTTAAGTGCTTTTCATGCAGTAATATAGTGTGGGGTCAAATGCCAGATGGTTTGAAACCAGTGGTCTGATCTTTAACATTGTGTTGTATTTTATAAGCCTGCCATGGACCTTTGGTTTCTCATCCTGTTCATTTTAATGATTTATGTCTTCTGTGGGAAACATTGAGCTTGAAGCTGAGACCCTCTGACAGTTGTGAGAAGTCAGAGTGTATTGAGAGACAGACTTACTCATTGTTAGTTTTGATCTTTTCATGGGGTTTTGTTATCAATAGGAAATACAAACCAATTCCAGATTTACTCTTTAAATATTTCCAGAACAGATTAAAGCTCGGTTCCCTGCACTTTCAGAGCCTGACTAGGAAATCTGGAGCGTTTAATATTAATGGCTCTCTGGGAAGACAACCATCAATAAATGCCAGATGGGGCTGCATGTCTCTGAGCCTCTTTATGTGCCTTTCTGAAAGTTATTACATTCTTAAAAAATTCTTAAGTCATTGCTCTCTACATTGCCCTTCATGGAGTTGTCCTCGTGTTTCATCTTGTTTTTCTTCCTGTGCTGAAGACATACTGACAGTTTGTTGTTCATCTAAATTCAGGAGGAAAAGCCATTGCTAGTATAGTTATAAGTTCTCACTTCTCCATCAGTTTTTTACTTCGAAGACAATGTTAATATTTGGTGTCACATGCTCGTCAGCAAAGGGAATTGTTGGGGCATTTCTTTAAGCCATAAGGCAGCCTGGCTGTTTCCCTCCCTCCTGTCTGTTTCAGATGCCTCTTAAAGCCGTGATGTTGCTGTTGGCAGTGGTGTGTGTGTGCTGTGTGGAGGATTGTGTGTGTTTCCCTAATGGCTCAGTGGCGTGGTCCTGTGGCAACTTGATGCCTGTACATCCGCCCTTCACCCCATCCACAAGCAGCCCACCATTCACACTGACCACATCTAGTGCCACCTACAGGCCCGGTGGAGTCATTTCAGGTAGGCTACACCTGGGCGGCAACTTTTTTTTCTTTATTTATTTTTCAAATTTTTTACTCATGCTCGTATCCAAAGGTCCAAGCAAAGA
>JAUZTA010000005.1:1111736-1123815 GCA_034780835.1 Ctenochaetus striatus
TTCTATCAAAAGGATATCTCATTATCATTTGTATGATCAGGATTTGTGTCATTACAACAAAACAATGCTCTGCATCTTGTTAGAATTACTGCTGCTTGAATTACTTTTATATAAAGATATTAAACACTGTGTTTAATTACAACTATTGTTGAAATTTTCAAAGCAGTGTAGCAACTACTTAAACACAAATACTGCACAGAAACTATAATGAACATAAGTGTTTGAATAAACCAGGCAAACCACGATAGTTGCATGTAAGGTGAAAAAGCATCACAGATAAATGATTGATTGATGATTAAAAAAATATCTTTGCGAAGCAACTCTGATTAAACCAAAACAAGATATGACATTATGAACAGCTAAATGTCAGTTCAGGTTTTAGTAATTTTAGTGCGGTATTTGTACTGAGATTACCAAGGAAACGGAAGGTCCTGCGCACCATGGGGTTCACATAGCAACAGTCACCCATGACAACAACTTTCTCCTGATCGTACAGGTTGTTTGGGTTGTAGTGAAGCAGGAAGATAACCAGCTCGACACCTGAAATCTGTCAAACATGAGAAGATCATTACTCATTGAGGAGATTATCTAAATATTAACAAACTGTTGGATTGTTGGAACAGGTTTATAACGTCATGATCGTGTCATGATGTGAACTATCACACACTCTCATTCCAGCTGCTCTAGTGCTCTAATTATTCAGTTTGTCCTTTGCAATATCTAATCAAAACTGAAATCCTCTAAAAGAACAACAATATTTTTACAGGACATAGAAACCCTTCCTTACCAACAGTAAACTATGTGCAGGACATCTGCAGATTCTACTGTTTGCTTGCCAGTCAGCGTTGCGGTGAACTCATGTATTTTTTGGTCCTCTCAGCTTTTACATTTAGGAGATATGCTCATCCAGAGAAACTGACAAAGAGAAAGCACTGCCGTCATCTCTCTAAAGATGGCTTTTGGTAGCACAAGCAGTCTTTTAGCGTTGTATTTAGACTGACCTCAAATCATGAGAACTCCAATCATCACCAAGCTATCTTGTCAGTTTTCTCTACAGCTTTTGATAGGAATCTAAGTGTGAAATGGTTCTCTTGTTGTAAGTAAAGTTTCTCACGTTGTTGGAATTGATACTTTTTAGATGATGCTACTTGTCTCTACCTGGAACAACTGCAATGCTTGGAATGATGTGAGGTCAAATTATAACTGAACAACTACTCTATTTTTTTCATTTAAATAAGAATTCCTCATTTTAAACAATTAACATTTGGCCAGTTTTGTTAGCCAATCACAGCTGGAAGATGTGAAAGTCACTACTGTATACCCACTATGTATGATGTATATTAGCTGGTAACTTGGCTAAGTGGTTACTTTAAAAGAACATGAGTCAGTGGTTGATGAACAAAAACATTAAAATTGAGCCAATAATGTCAACCTCCATCAGGAGTGATAAATAAAAACACCACACTTTGAGCTCTGTTTTTCTCCACAACTATCTATGTTCACCACTTAGTTGTTGTGTCTATCTGCTGTTTGGTGCTGAGCAGAGAGTTTACAGCAGTTTTATCAGAGTTGTCTGCAAATAGCTGTTTTTGTGCTGTCATTGTCTTAATCACAACAAAAAACTTGAATTTGTGTTGACAATCACAGATAGACTTACGAGTACTACAGGAAGTCCACCGACCACTGCGTATAGTATCACAGGCTGTATCCGGCTGCCCTGTTCAGGTCCAGGATCTGGTTTCATTAATGCTGGGTCTTTACAGATGAAGCCCTGCTGTGCTGGACTAAAGGTGTCAGTGAACTCACAGTAATAAACCAGCATCACTGTAGCTGCCAAAATCACCACCTGGAAGTAAAGCATGATGCATTCAGCCTCCAACAGTCTGATCTTACAAAGTCCTCAAAACTAAGGAATTCTGTTGTCCAAGGTCCCAGATGTTCCAGTTTATGCAGTCAAAAATGTAACTTCCAACTCTTGCTGTTGTTTTAAATCCAACGTCACTAATTTCTAATCTGTGTTATCTGGTGAATTATTTAATTTTATTATTTCTAGGTAATTTTCATCTAGAATAATGCCTTTTAACCCAAATGTCCAAACAGTACAACTTACATGCTAACTAAATGATTCTCAAAGAATACTCCAGTGCAAATATCAAATCCCAGATGATGTGACAACACTGAAGCTGATGATGAGGATTTGCCCCTCACAGACAAAGAAAGCTGCTCTTTGCCTTTTTTTTTTTTTGACTCTGTGGGAGGGAGACCTCGTCTTTCCGCTCCTGTGAATTTCCTGAATCATCTGACCGCAGTATACCAGGGAACTCATTCTGTTTCAGTGAACAATCTCTAAAGAGTCACCTGCGGTCTCATGAACACAAACTCACATCAGTGTTTTGCAGAAAGTGGAAGGCAGACAATGTAAATTTGTGGATTGACTTTGTGGGTCAAATCAGGGTGTTTAAAAAGAAAAGCATTGAAAAACATCCCCTTTTTTTTACCTGCTCATTATTAAAGCTGGATCTGAATGGATTTACTTTTTAGTCACTTAGAGGGAGGAGAACAAGCTAAAAAACATTAAAAAACATTCTGACATCCAATAGATAAACAGCAGTTTTTATTTGCAGTCAAGTTTATGTCCAACTGTTGTAATTTAGACAAATATTCACTCTCTCTAAGCTCTGTTTTGGTCTTCTCTAACTTTGAGAAAAGTATCTGTTTTTTGTCTGTGGTTTGGTGCTGAGTAGATAGTGCTCTGTCAGTTTTTGAGAACTTTCTCACTGTAAACAGCCGCCTGCTGAAAACAACACTAATGAATTAATTTGAAGACCAAAATAGTTAGCTTAAAGGACCTGAAAGGTTTCCTAGACCTGAGTGGAGCTGTTGAGTCATAACTGTTATTTACTGTGAGCAACTCCTCTCAAAATACAAGACAATACTATTAGGACTAACTCACTGTCAGAAAGCCAGAAGAATGGCTTTTTTGTAAATTAGTTATCTGTGAAATGTTTCAAAAATGTTAAACTCCAACATTAGAGTACTGGCCCTGCCCTGTAGTGATCTCCTTTGTATAGCCTACTGTGTAGCCAGTGCTGAATACTTATACTAATAAATACCTGAAGGCAACAAGGTGTATACATCACATTCATTCAGAGGTGGTTTTAATGGGGTAGCTAAGGCCTGTAGTTTGCCACCAGAAATTTTGCCAAGGGGCCTTAAAGCAGGTTCGCTTGACACTAATAATTAAAAATATTTGTACAAGATTATCCAAGAATTCTTATTTATTTACAATTCTGTTCTCCTTCACATTAAGTTTTTGTCAGTTTATGAGTTTGTGATCTGGCCTGCAATAGATTTACTCTCTATTACTATGGAACCCCATACAACCTGAGTACTGTCACTCAATACAAACTAAAACTGCAGTTGCAGTTGGAAAAGAATAAACACTACTGCCCTCCAGTGGTAAAACTATGACATAATGTAAACGACAAGGAACAGTTTTTAAGCAAAAGCTATAATAATCAGAGTGTAGACATACACATTAGAGGTCTACCACAGTCTTGAGTCTCTGATTGTGCTGTTGGGATGGATTTCTTAAAAAAAAACAAATGAATGAGAGTATAGTGCACAGGACAGTGTGCAGAGGCCAGCAGGGTTTTGCATCTACATACATTGAAAGTAACTCTAGCCAGCGACTGTACACTGTACAGACACGCAACATGTAATATGATGTGTCAGAGGAAAGAGCTTCAACAAGTTCCCTCTGGAAGTGACATATGGAGCAGGTCTAAACCTAAACCTCTTATGCCATGACCCTGCTCACTTATATGTGCCATAATCATATTTCATATTCCATGAGGTTCCCCACCTCTTGTTTATCTATATCTATTTGAGAGTCCCACAGGATCTCAGCCCCGTCTTCATAAGCACCCCTGTGTGGTGTCTAATGGTGCACTTTCCCACACACAATCCTGCTTGAATAACTTGGTTGTAACGTAAGGCTGTACACACCTGATTATAATTTAGTTTCAGACCTTTTTCTTCAGTAGAAGTACAGTCAATATTCGCTTCAGTCTCAGTTATTAATTTGTTTGTAAAAGAAATCATTTCAAACCAAACTTTATTTTTACAAGTAAAAAAAAAGGAATACAAGATTTAATCTAATTTTAAATATACATATATATAGCTTGTTTTCATTTGTTTTGTTGCACTGGTTCATCAAATGTCATGACCTGTCATCAGGCATCCACTTTAGCAAATTTTCCTTAGCTTAAGCCTGATGATGAATTGAGTTCACAGTGACATTAACAAACACGGAATGTTCACAAAGGTAACAAGAAATGTTTGAAATGTTGACAGTCTTTAACTTCTCTGTATTTTCTGTATGAAGAAGTAAAGCCCTTTCTGAAGTCATGCCCCTTTCTTAAGCTACCCTGTTTCACTAGCCTCAGTCAGATAATTTTTTTTCTCATACAGCATTTCTTACTTTGATGTATGTTAAAACATTATACAATAATTCTGTCTGTATTCTAAACTGGCATATGTATCGGACAATCAAATGAATGCACCTTGTCATTCACAATGTCATTTATGTCCAGCAACAACATACATTCAGCCACAGGAGCACTGTCAATGCTTCTTGGAAGCTCTGGTAGTTAAATGGCAACTCAACTTTTAAATCCTTTAATCTGGAGGTTACATATTATATTATATTATATTATATTATATTATATTAGAATAGATTATATTATATTATATTATATTAGAATAGATTATATATGTTTTATCTATGTGGTATATGTATTGATATTATAGCATGTACTTGTAATTTAAATGATTTTAGAGAGAAATAGTGATGATATTACGAAATCTTGAAAAGACTGATCCTACAGATATGTAATACAGCTTTATTACTTGTCATATATTGTAAATGCAGCACCTCTGTCAATGACAGGATCCTGTAGAAATGATGGATTCATTATTACAGTGAGCTGATTCATTAGTAAGCTAACTCATCTATTGATTTGAACCTGTCCCTGAAAGGGTTAGTGGTGCACTGTAGGTTACCATGGTGATACAGACTACAACTTTCTCAATTTAATAAAACTATATTCCAGTCTGTGTTCAAAGGAGCATGTTAGCAGACCCTCTGCTTCATGTGAACAGATCCAGACAGTCATCCAGTTCTGGCCCACTGCTGGACCCATCACCATGGCAACAGTCAGTCTGCTGGTGTTGTTCCCTCTTCCTCCTCCTTTTATACACACTTGTCTTGTTTTTCTCCTCCTTCTTTTCTGCTTCTTCCTTTTCTGCCTTCAGTCTATGAGGGGAATCTTGTAGTTCCTGTGGCATGGAAATGTCTGGGTTTTGTAGTTTTTGGTGTTTCTCTGCAGGCAGAGCCAACTGGAGATTCTTGTAGAACCTGGAGATTACCAAAAAACCAAAAAAAAAGTCAGAGCTTATTGCAGCTGGGTTTACATTCACATCTTTGATTGCGTTATGGTTAGTTACCTCAAGAATTAGTGAGAGCTAACTTTTTATTTGTGCAGTAGCTAACAACCATTGTTATTTTTATCTGTCACTGAATAGCAGAGAACCAAAAAGCAAACTGACCTGTGAATCCGTCTTAGATTCTCCTCCATCTTCTGATTGGCTACCAGAGTTAGGAAATGAATGTAATCATGTTCAACAAGTAGCTTTCCCTCGTGGCTAAGAGGAACCTCTAGGCCGTGGGTGCTACGGACTGCCTAGATAGACAAAGTACAGCGGGAAACATTTACACCTTTTACACAGTATACGCAAAAAACTACTCATGATGAAATAATGCTTAAATCAGGGGGTGGGAAAGAAATTAACATTAAAAAAGGATGAAATTAGGAAAAAATGAAAAGAAAAGTTCTGACCACATTAAAACAGACTGCATAGGGTCCATACCATGATGATTTTTCCTGTTTTGCTGACAGTGAGACCGGAGTTCCTGAAGCCTGAGTTGATGGCAACTGAGTGCTTGAGGAGAGACAAGACATTTGAGACAGTTTGTTTAATAACAATAAAACAATTTAAAAAAATTGCCTAATGTGAAGGTCTAATGAGACAGGGTAAACTCTAACAACAAGATTTCTAAGAATAACTTAATTTAAAACAAAATCCTACCAAACCACTAGTTGTACTTAGTACAGTATTTGTGCTTGAATAAGACCTTGTGAAGTGCAACACATGTATAGCTCTGCAGTGTTGTCTATTCACCCCACAGTGCACTTAACTCAACAGTAAAAATCAAACTGAGACACACAAAATAGTCATTCTCACCAACAGCTGTGCATCACCTAGTTGCCGACACTGAACATGGAGCACAAAGGGCTCAAACTTCAACACTGCATCTCCAGTGGACCTGGCCAGACCAGAGATCTGAAGAACAAACCATATGTTATTAAAATCAAATCCACTTTATTAGTTGAAATGCCACTAGTACAAAAGTCCATTACATCTCACCAAGTCATCCAATTTGCACTTCTGATGTGAGACAAACAGCCAAACACAATTCTGTTTCTGGACATCAGTTTTCTCTGGTGCCTGGGGGGGGGGATACAAGATGATTTTAAAAACCTCACCACTGGCATACCAGACCACTATTATTATTAGAGGGCAACATTTTTAAGTAATTTTTTAATCTATCTGTATCATAATAAATAATTGTGATTCTTCGTATTAAAGGATTAGCCAGAGCTACTTAAACGCCTCCGATAAAAAGATTCACACAAAACTTTCAGTTGTTAACTTGTTTGGACTGACATTTGAAAAACCACACAGAGCTTGTTGTCTGTCCAGTCTTAGGTAACTTTAATGCATCTCACCCCGTCGATGAGGATAATTCTCCCAGAGCAGGAGCTGGTGGTGAAATACTCATCACAGCTGTTGAGAAAAGACACTACATGTTCAATATCTTCATCCACGCTGCCTTTTTTACTCAGATCCAGCTTGTTCAGACACTGCTTCTTCCACTGACTGAACGCTTTCTCCATATCTGTTTATTTCATGTGGTCAAAGCGTCGCGGTGTGTATCCCTGCAGTGTGAGCTGACGGGGTCATGGGGTGTTTAAAATCTTAGGAGAGCAGAAATGCCAGCAGGAAAACTTTAAAACGCATCTTTATTTTAATTTAAACTTCTATTCCAAAGATACTAGCTAGCTCTGCTATACCTGTACGCAGCATTGTTTCTTCGTCTGTAGTGAATATGGCGTCCCATATACGAGCCAGAAGCGTACACTGCCACCTGCTGTACCGGAGGCAATACCAAGAAGAAATAAATCATATTACTGCTATCTAATTTAGAAGTGCCGCTTTTAAGCTTCCATTCTTGTAGCACATTCTCAGAGTATAGGATTATGGATATGCTTTACATTCATAGACTACCTAGTGAGATGGGATGCTGTTAATAAACTTCAGATCAGAAATGTAGATGAGGAAACTGCTGCTATTGTTTTACTGGTTTGCTATTTTTGAGTTACTAAAGGAATTTGTCTTTCTCTTCATTTCACATTTTAAAAAAATAACTGTGTAACTTCAGTTTTATTGCCACATTTTTCCTGAGAGCAAAGCTTTATCAAAGCCAGCATTGTTTGTTTTTGCTTAAATTGATTTATTAGTTTGCTTTGAAGATTTTATTCACTGACAAAATAGACAGACCATTACTAACAACACTAAATACTCAGACACCGTCACAAAATGGATAAACACCCTCCACTAAAGCCTCTAGTCTTTTCTCAGAGAAACCAAGCCATCAAGATAATCTTCAAACTATCAAGGCAAGATGGACTATTTAAGTATGGCCCCTTCTCGTCTACCGGGTTTATAGACAAAAATGATGTTATGATGGTCTGCTATGTTTCTTGGTAGAGATTCCCAAAACAGTTAAGAGACAGAGAGAGAGAGGGGGAGAGAGAGAGAGAGAGAAAGAGAGAGAGGAAGTGCATTATCCCCTATTGGACTGGCATGATTTTGCTGGCCCAGTAACTATAAGTGACAACAGCAGAGAACAGTAGTCAGAAAAACACTGAGGCAGATCAGACAAGAGTGACACACTACAAGCAGGTCTCTGCCATGAAGACATCATGAGGATCAGACCACAGGTTAGTTTTTTTCTTACACCATGTTGTAGTGCCTTCTTATATGTGCAACAAATGGATAGGCCTGAGTTCCTTGATCACTGACATAACAAATACCCAGCAGGAATGTAACGAACACACTGACAGTTAAGATCTTAGCAGGGTCAAATAACAGTCAAGAGTTGGAAAGCAAATCAAAAGCAAGGGCAATGGAAAAAGACTGGGAGCAGTTTTTCCTCACATGGTATCTCAATTATTGTAGGAGATTTTCGCAATTATTACAAATGCTGCCACCCACGCTGAATAACCTCAAGCGTATATTATACAATTGATACAGCAGGACAATATTGTTGCTACATTGCACAGAGATTATAAGCAGCTCAGCTAACAGTCCTTTAAAATTTACCTCAATAATGTAATTGTAGTCTAAATAATATACTTTAACCTTTTAAAATTAAATTGAGATTAGATTGGATTACATGCCTGTCTGTCATTTACTTAAATTTACTGATTTGAAATAATTCTTTACGGGCTTTTTTAACAGCTAATTACCAGTGTGGCAATTTCAGACAGCGCCAGTGTTCCTAAGTTAACAAGGATATTTTGTGACAGTTTGTCATCGCCTGAGCCACAACCGCCCCCACATGGAGCTCTATGGCACAGAGAAAAAAGATGTACCAGGCTTTGATTCACATACAATACTTATTAGTAAGAGTTTAGAATCAACCACAAGAAAGATATAGAACATATCCAGCTTTATCCTTTAAGGAACAGAGTATAAACAGTGTAATGTCTTAATATCCATCTGTCAGATTAATAGATTAATTAATCTGCAGAGTATCCATACATGTCAAAAAAGGAACAACAGTTACAGGATCTAACCGTAATAAAGATAAACTAGGATAATTAAATCTGATGGCAAAGTGTGATTATGTGTATGTATAATGGATAAGCATTTATATCAGTGAAATATATAGAATACTTGTAATAACTGATATGTTTTAAATGTCTTATTTTATACCCAGAGCCTGATGTAAAGCATTGGCAACTTTTATTAAAAGACAGGCCCCAGTTGTCTTACACAATACCTGTATCTCTGATCTGCCATCTCCATCTGTTTTTTTTTTTTCAACTGAGCAAATCTAGAAATTTGATAACACAAAGAAACATCAAAAGGAAATTCAGTCTGGTTGTTTCTTTTTGCAGAACACTGACAACATGTTTCATATCTTCCAGCTGGTGTAAAGCCTTCGACTTTGTCGCCAGAAGGGATTTATTCATGTTTGATGAATAATTAAATATAATTAGGAAATATTCCTCCCCCTTTCCCACACTCACTGACAATTGTCAACAATTAGCCAGACAGTTGTACTACACTCTGTATCATTTTTGCAGCAAACAGGAGTTGCTATTTATAATTTATTCAAGCTATCAATAAAATACTACTGTCACTTGTACTGTTGATACTGTTATGTAACAACTGGCATAAGCTTTAAAGAGTTAAACTTTATGCATTAACAAAGTACAAGAAAAACAAATGACATGCATACAACATTATAAGATGATTCAGTGACACAATGCAGTTATCACACACACAGACACTAACTCCAACATTTACAAGTAGCCTATAATAAAACAAATCAGACCCTTCAAAACCCTTGGACTTAGGATCCCTGATGCTGCTTATTATTCTTATTCTATTTGTGTAGATTTACTTTGGTCTAAATGTACTTGCAATTTATTAATCTTGCTAGACCATTTATTTATTTACATGAATTCATATTTGCCCTGATTTAGCTGCTAAATCTCGCTGCTATCAGTGTGTGAGTTCTGTCTCTTGTTTGATTTTTGTTTCTTTCATTTTTTGTTTGTGAAGCACTTTGTGACATTCATTCTTGACAGGTACTATAAAAGTATTATTATCATAATAATTGCAGTGGGTTGCAACAGACAAATTAACAATTTCTCACAGCTAGTATGAGGAACTTTATTCAATGTACAGCTGCAATTATTTTTGGCCACTTGGAGACAAAGTAAACAAAATGTAAACACAATGTTGACATATCATCAGCTTATAAGTTTGCATGTCTAAATGATTGTTACATAGTGGCTTTCTGTAATTGCTCATCAAGCAGTAATGGAGCAACATCTCCAGTTATTTGGAGTTTTATTTGTGTTCACCTGATGAATATGATTCCATATTCATTTAGGCCTACTTTAATCTCTGCTTTTTTTTAAATCACTACCAACTCCTGAAGGAAATATCTAGCTCAGTAATTGCCTAAATACTCCTCTAGTCTCGGACTGCTGTTTTCTCTCTACTGTTTGCTGCAAAGCAGATTGTGTGCAGTAGCTTTTTAGATAGTCTTCACTGAGACAGCTTCCTGCTGAGACCAAAAACAACTCTGTGAAAAGCAGACAACAGGCTGCAACTTTCCCTATAGTTCCTAAAAACTGAGGGAGCTGCAGATTCAGCTGGTTTTTTTAGGCTTAATACCATGAGTCATGTTGTTTTCACATGTTTCTCTCAGGTTTTTTAAGTTAATATGTTGTTAATAAGAATCAACCAGGTCTAAAACTGCTTTTTCTACCATTTGTAGTCTTGATTGTTCATTTTAAATGAGGGGAGTATCATAGCTCTCTTTACTAATGAATCAAATGCTTTCTGTTGTTAAAAGTTAGAGGTAACAGCATTTGCACACAAGATATTTGATTAGTCACTCATACGTAGATGCACTGCCTCCCATGGCAAAATTCATACATTTTACTAGTCTCAAAGTTAAATTGACACTGTTTTGCTGTGTGCCCTCATATCAGGTCTTTATAATACCACTGTGGGATTTATTTTTCACAGTAGACATTTTGACAGATTTACAGAGGGAAAGCACAGGTTTTACTTGATGGCTAACATTATTGATGGCTGCATTGTATTCTCAGTGACTTTAAGCCAGCACTCACAATATTAGAATACTAATATTTGTGAATCTTAAAAGTTAATCTTATTTGATTATTTCCACTCTATATTTTTACTTTTTAAAATATATGTTGTTATTAGAACTATTGATAAAATATGACTACTGTCAAATAGACTACATTAGCTCAAAGTGTCTCAATTCATTACAGAGCATATGAAAATAAAATATAACTGTCTAACAATTTATCCCTCAAAAAAATGTTAGCTTTTTTGTTTGTATCTTCAGCTGACAGTCTACTCTTGCAAAATTTACCCTTTTCCAGCATTCCAATGGTTTTAAAGGATGAGTAAAAGTAAAAGTAATTAAAAGTAATAATTTGGACTGATCATATGAATGGTAGCAGCTATCAACACAACATATTGCAGGCGTGGCTGAGGGCCATCACATGGCACAGTCTTTCTTGTTCCTGTGTCCTGAGGGCTGCGTGTCCCACATACCTACTACCACAAGCACGGCTCTGCTGGGCTGGAAAGGGACGTTCACACACACTCACGCAAGCCACCCGTGCGGAAAATAGGTTTTTAGCACACTTCTGACGTCACGCCCATCGATTGGTTTTGGTTTTCCACCTAAGGTTGTATATGGAGAAGATGAATCACTCTGTAGATAAAGCCCAGACACATGTTGTACATGTGAAGACCCACCCCCAACACACACAGCGCTATGCAAAGAGTATTGCCCTAGCCGCATATCTTACATTATAACTTAAAAGTGAAGTTATTAAGTTTAAATTTAAAATTAGCTGAGCCATTATAAGGGTTAAAGTCTTCAGCAGGCTTAGAAAACAATGGACTTCTTTGGTAAACAATGATAATTGTTTTTCACAAAGGGGGCAGATGTACAATCATTTTGCAAAATAAACAGGTCAGATAGCTTGATATTAGACTTATTTAATAGGCTTATCCCATTACAACAAGATGTAAGATAAAATAAGATAATAAGTGTGACCTAATATGTAAAAGACACATTTCAATCAATACCAAAAAAAAAGTAGATTAGGCT
>JAUZTA010000005.1:1182599-1196086 GCA_034780835.1 Ctenochaetus striatus
AGAAGTAAGACCACAAAATCTTAGAAATGTAGTAGCTCTCTTTAGTTTGTTTGGGTATTTCCATATTAAGTGTGTTTGTGTTTTTGTGTGAGTATCCACCTTCTTCTGCTGCCTCCTCAGCCTCATGTGCCACTTCTTCTGTCTCTGCGACTGTTGAACAAAATAAAATTTGAAACCATTAACAACTGAATGCTCCCCAAAACACTCTCTTTTAACACAACACAAGGATCAACACTCAAGAAAATTATGTAAAGAGAAAGAAGAAAGTTACAATTTAATTCTAGTTCAAACTGTATTGTGTGTGAGTGGCAATATTCAGAGAAAACATTGTCACAGACAAAATGACCATTTCTTCCCAGCAAGGTTTCTGCACTCATGTATGCACAGGTAGCTAGTATTCATAAACAGCAAGTCACTTCGAGAACATTTATAGTTTAATTTATGGCAGGTTAGTAATATACAACTAACTTGCCCCTCTATACTAACCTTAACCCTTCCCCTTTAAATGACAGGAACATAAAGTAGGTATCAGGATCCAGGCAGGTTATCTTAGCAGATACTGATGTAGCCTTGAGCTGCTAACCTCAGGCAGAGATAAGGAGCCACTGAGGCTCGCTTAAGCTCCTTTCTTGAAGTTCACAGATTTTTTTTTTCCACTTTCAAAATGGCAGTCCATAGACCAACTGACATCATGTGATAACATAACCAGACTTCACACAGCCCCCTCTGTATCTGACTATCCATTTCACATGGTAACCCCCCTGTAATCAGGATCAAACTGGACATGTGGATGACATCAAAAATACCACTGGTGTTAATGTTTTACTTTCTTTTCCTCTTTACCTGGTTCTACTTGCTCCTCTTCTACTTCTTCTTCTTCTGGAGTTGCCTCTGTGCCTACGGCCTCCTCCTCTACTTCTTCCTCAGGAACTTCCTCCTCTCCAGCAGGCTCCTCGGCAGGCTCCTCAGCAGCAGCTTCCTCTGAAGGACCTGCCTCCTCCTCCTCCTCCTCCTCAACTGCCTCCTCTGCAGCGTCTTCTGAAGGTGCTTCCACCTCTTCTTCTGCTAAATCCTCAACAGGTTCTTCTACTGGAGCTGCCTCCTCTTCAGCAGGTTCCTCTGAAGGAGCTACCTCCTCCTCCTCTTCTGCTGCTACCTCCTCAACAGCTTCATCTGCTGGAGCCGCTTCCTGTTCCTCTACTTCTTCCTCGACAGTTTCTTCTGTTGGAGCTGCCTCCTCCTCTCCCTCTACCTCTTCAACAGCTTCAACTGCAGGAGCAGCCTCTTCTTCTTCAGCAGGCTCCTCAGCCTCTGTAGGAGCACTCTCTTCCACTTCAGTCTCTACTTCTGAAGCAACCTCCTCAGTCTCCTCAGTTGCAGCAGGTTCCTCCACAGCCTCATCCGCAGCCTCCTCCTCCACAGCCTGCTCTGTTGCTACTTCCTCCACCTCCTCTGCAGCCTGGTCTGCCATCATCTCCTCTGCTACCTCCTCTACTGCTGGCTCTTCACTGACGGGAGCAGCCTGAATCAAGCAACATTTCCAAGGGTTATTAAAAGATATGGCTTTTCACATGTGTATTCACTGTCGAAACAGGGACAGAAATCACTGACACTATCAGCAGAAACTTGATGCTTTCATGTGATGAAAAAGTTGGTTACAGTGGCAGACATTTAGACATCGTTTTTAAAACATAATGGAGGCAATCACAGGAACCAGTGACGCAGCAGAATGTGGGTTCAGCTGTGTGGTGACAATTAATCAGTAGGCTCCTTAATGTGAGGTTGTGCTAAGTTTTTTTTTCATCTCGCAGGACAGATAAGAGGCCTTCCTACCAGCTACATCACACCACAAAGCAAGATAAAGACAGCTCAGCTTGCCAGCATAGCAAAGTATACATAACCTATATACAAATAAGACGCAACACACAGTCACAAACTACATACCTCCTCTACAGGGGCCTCCTCCTCCAGCACCTCTGGATCCTCCTCAATTACCTGAAAACAAGCAGAACCTAAATGTCAACAACAGCTTTGCAAAACCGATTCCCTTAAGAACTGTCTGTTTTACTAATTAATTCAATATTAGGCCTCCTGTGTACACTGGATATTAGAGATTTAACTTAAAGCAGGGAATTCTGAAACAGATCCAGAAAGGTCTGTCTGTGATTGGACCCAGTTCCAGTTAGGGCTTGGTCATGACCAACCTCAGGAGTCTCCACAGGCTCAGGTTCAGGTTCAGCTTCAGGCTCAGGCTCAGGTTCGGGTTCAGCTTCAGCTTCAGGTTCAGGTTCGAATGAGGCCACCTCAGGCTCAGCTGCTACTTCAGGTTCAGGCTCTAGAAGGAGAAACCAAGAGTTATACAAAATCTCCTGCACACACTCAAACACACACAAACATGCACACACACCAGAGCTTGGCAATGCGACAGGATGTTTTGCAGGGTCCATCCTGCAGGAGGCAGTTAAGTCTTGTAGGTTTAGATTTTTGAGATCCTCACAGAAAACGTGTTTGCATATTGTGTTGAGTATACTGCCAACTTCCACACGAGTAATTTTAAAAGCAGGTAATTAGAAGAGTACTGTAAGTGTCTAAAAGTTTTTTCAATATCACTGAGAAACTGTAAATAACTTGTGTTGAGAAGCAGATCATAATGTTTATTTACTCAGTTAACACTACAAGATGTGACTAAAATGATCTCAAGTATCAAGCACTGTTGGTTTAACAGACTGTCAAGTTTAACAATAAGTGAGTCTGAAACGTGCGCAGAATACAGCCTTAACTACGCTGCAGTTCAATGAATTGCAGTGTTTTCAACACCTCTGTCACATGAACTTATTTACAAACATACTAATGTACCTGGTGGTGGTGCAGAAGTGTCCTCTGCTACAGCAGCTTCAATCACATCGTCCACAGGCTCAGGCTCGGGTTCAACAGCAGCTGAGGAGAGAGGCCAGATCATGTTTTAGGAAATAAGTATGCAAAAGAACAGATGAGCAGTGACATTTCAGGTGCCCAAGGTAATGTTCACAAAGAGCAGTTCTATGTTGTGGACTTTTTATGTCATAGTCCACTGTAAAAACACAAAATCTACTTTGAAAAATTAATTTGACAGATTTGAATAATCAGTTTCAGTATTCACTTATCATGGCTACATCAAACCAGAGCACAATCAGCTGTGTTACTTTTACTTTAACTCTTAAAGATATTGAACAAATAAACAAGAAAGAAACCCCAAAACAAACAACATCGAGGCACATGTTCTCTCTTTTAAACTTGAAAATCTTTATCCATTTGTCTTACCTACATAAAGGCTTCTCACACAAGTGTTTTTTCAAACACAAGTGTCATTGATAACATACTAATTGCTGCATTTAGGTGTTGCTAGGTGTTACATGCTAGCTCATGGCATGCTGATGCTTAAAAGTAACCAGGCCATTAACATTTGTAGAACCAGAGAAAAGACACATTTGTCGTTGTCTGTCCTTAATTAGGTGATGTTATCTATTGACATGTCTATGCCTCCATTCTCAAACCCTTAGATTCTGTTTAACACTCCAACCGAACATTCATCACTGGGGACAGTTATTCCACTGATCATTGCTTTCAATTGGAGAAGGGTGGCGTCTGTCTTTTACAGTCAGGCATGTGACAAGCATTGGTTTCTTTTTTATTAACAATGCCTTTCATGGCAACATGCCATCAAATATCACATCTTTATTAAACTAGGACCGTAGTCATTGCTCAACTCGCCCAAGTTACTGCCTTAAGCTTGACGATTTGTGCTCAATTTAAGAAAATGGCTTTTAGTTTTTGTGCTGCACGCGACTGAAATATTAAACATTGAAACATCTACTCTTGAATGCAAGTGTTTTTGACTGTTCTGTTTGTTTTCTCGTCAAACATTTATGTCTGTTTATTCTTTTTCAGCTGTACTGTTGACTTCAGTGAAAATAGTGAAAAAAAGTGTTTACAGAGAAAATGTTTCTTAATGATTGATTTGGTAATGTTCTTTATAACCTTGTTAGCTTCTCCACTTGTTAGTGTTACGTTTCAGCGATTATTTATGTCACCATACAACATCTGTACCCTTTCTCTCTCTCTTCTATCAGCATGTTTCTATAACAAAACTGAAGAGAATGTGTGTGCATCAAAATGTATTAGGAACATGGTACCTTCTGGTGTCGGTTCAGGGGTCTCCACTGGGGCAGCAGCTTCTTCATGACGAGGGGTGACAACAACAACCTTCTCTTTGAGCCCTACATGGGATGATGCAAACTTTGTTGGCAGGGAACATTTTGTACATGTACAGTGTAGACACAGGCTATCGACAGACAGGTGAAAACAAAGTGCTTAAAAATTATCAGCCCATATTTAGCAAAAGTGGGTTTAAATAAGGGTCAAGTTTATGAATGTGACACAAATGTATGAGGAATTCACAGTAAATAAAATCAACTGGTAATACTGGAAAGTTGGTTATGTACAGGGTTAGGGTAACCCTTGGAGGTAAAAATCTGTGTAGCAAATCACAAATTACATAGGTTACACTTTTCACATAATTCAACAATGAATACATAATCGTCTGAAAATGCATGGGTTTTCTTTTGCTGACTGATGTTTCTCTAACTCCTAATATCACCAACTCCTTTCAGTGCACTGCATATTTGATTATGCAGTGCACTGAAAGGTAATGGGTAATATCCCAAGTTGGGTATTTGTTAACGTCTCAAAAAGGATGTTGCTCTAAGTTCATGAAGATTGACAGCATGTTTTTGATTTTCTTCCTAATGCACACATTTTTTGTTGAAAGCACAGAGGGTTTGATCTGTCACACATTAAGAGAGAGAGGCATTTCAAAGGAACCAGAAACTTTATTGACAAAATAACTTGGTTATTATAGTAGAGCAAAAATTTCCCTTCATTTCTAAAACATGTTTTGTGGAGAAATTAAGGGCTAGATACTCCTAAAGGTTTTCAATCCATAATCATTAATACGAAAGTACATCACACATGATTTCAACACTTTGGAGTATCTTGCAGTGCTTTCAGTTCCCTGCCTGGCAGCTTTAATCCTGAATTTTACATTACTCCCATCAGTTACACCTGTTACACCTGTCCTTGCTTATTCTTTACCTTAAAAAGACTAAAGAAAAATTGAAGACAGTCTACAAAATCTATATGTGATTTTCAACTAACATTAGTTCATAACCCAAAGATTTAGCAAACTTCCAGCACACAACACTTCAGCTGCACAGAGATAAAACTGGTGTCCTCTAACAATATGTCACTGTTTGTTCAGGTCATTGCACTTCCTCAAAAGTCTCTTTTGCTAGTAGCATGGACACAGAAGTAGCTAGTTAGAATGAGATAAAAAGGCCAAAAGGTATTTGTGACACAAAAACATTCAGTTTATCAAACAAAACAACCCTGTGCATCAAGAAAAAACTTTTTTCTTTTTAACAGAAAAGCTAAAAAAAATTTTAACACAGTTTACAATTGGCAAAATTTTGATTTGAACCAGAAATAGAAGTAACAATACTATGAATCTGAACCCTTTATTTTACTCCAGCTTTCACTACTCAAAAGGTCCAGTATATAGGATTTCGCTGTATCTAGAGGTGAAGTTGCAGGTTGCACCTGAGGGAGAAATCGCTCCCTCTGTATACAGAAAGGGTTATTTTAAGGTGATGAGAACATAGTGATTCATTTTTCTCTGGATGATTATGAAATAATGAATATATTTTATTTCTGCCATATTCAACAAATAGATCTCCCTGAATCCTACACACTACACCTTTAACATTTTAGGATACTTGGTGCAACAGACACATTTTGGTCAGTACCAAAATAATGTTTGATAACCTGCCATGATGTTAAACATGGCTAACAGTGTCTTCCTACGGGATTAAAATATCCCTTTAAAACTTATATCATCTCTTACTTCATTTCCTGCCTCCTCTGTCAGATTTCTTTCTTTTTCCTTTTTCTCTTTCTTTGGCAGAGTCTTTTCCTCTCCCCTTGTCTACTTCCCCCTTCTTCCCCTCCCCCTCCACCTTTTTCTCTGATTTCTCCTCTTTCTCTCCTCCTTTCTTCAACTTCTTCTCTCCTTCCTTCTCATCCTTGCTCTCCTCTTTTTTCTCATCTGGTTGTTTTTCCTTTTCTTTCCTTAGTTTCTCTAAAGCCTTCTCCATCTCTTCTTTCTCCATTTTCACCTCTTCCTCTTTCAGCCTGGTGGCCACTCTTTCCTTCACCCTGGCTGCAATTTCCTTCCTCCCTAGTTCCAGCTCCTTTTCCTCCTCCTCTTTAGCAAGGAGCTCTCTGACCTCAGCCAGAGCCAGCTTGGCGAGCTTCTTAGCCTCCACACGTTCATGGATGATGGCCAGCTGCTGTTTTAAAGCCTCCCGAAGCTTCCAGCCAACATCTTTGGTTGAGGAGGATTCTAGGATGGATGAGCAATAACACAGTTTGGTGCTTCAGCACTCATGAAATAAGTTGTAAGACCAAGGCCATGCTCAAATTCACCCAGTTAATGCACATCACCACACATCGGGCAGGTGTGTGCATGTCGGTAGATAATAAAGGACCATGTCTTCTTGCATAAAGACCTGTGCCATGTCACACTCCTCTCACTTTTCCTCCAAGCAGTATGCACACTTGTAAACCACACTGGTATGTTATGTTCTACTAAATTGGTACCAAAAAAAATCCTACAACCGTTTCCAAAATATTTACTTAAGTCAAGGTACACTGCAATATTAATCAGGTTTAACATGAGTTTTACTCATTAAGTTCAAGCACAAAATTAAGCCTAAAGTTTTTCAGTCACTGCAAATCAGTTCTTTAAAAACAGGTTAATAACTCGACTATTAGAGCAAGCTGGAGAGTCTGTGCTGGTTTATTAAATAAACACAGTTTATCTATGGCCACAATGAGTTGTGAGTAGTAGTAAAATCCAGTAAAATCCACTCGGTCACTAAACAGCTTCATGCATGTTACCTACGATACCTTTCTTGGCTCCTCTCCTGGCTGCATCTCCAGGTGTTTCGTCTGATTTTGCACACAAATGAGAAACGTTACATCACTGGACTCTCATATGGTATAATCTTTTTACAAACCATTAAGTGATCATTCCAAAACTATGACAGAGGAAAACTATGACTATGACTCTCCAATGTTATTTGCGCTAAAAAACACAAAATTCTCTTTTTCCCAATACTGTGATGTCTACTAAAAATGCTATATAAAGTTAATCTTTGCCTCAAGCTGAAGTACACCACACTTTGTGTAGCAGAAGTGCACTATTTACATATACTTAACTTGACTAAACATTAACATGAGACAAAGCAGAAGCTGAACTCTTCAGAATCCCACTTCCACCAGATTCTTATGTAGACCTTTTAAAGGACCATCAAACATCCAGGTTACCAGTGACAAAAAGCCAGCATGCACCATACTAGGACCCTGCAACTTGCAGACAAATACTGCTTTTACCTCCACTGTCACAACACCTACCAAGGAAGGACACCTATCAATTATGCAAGCTGCAAAATATGGTACACTTGTAATTGCAGTTTTTTTTTTTTAAAAAGCCCAAGTTCTCAGTTGTTTCAGATTATGATTAAAATTATGACAAACAACAAATAAATAACTTCTTGTACGCATTAAAAAACTATCTCTACAGTCAGATCAACTAGAAGTCATAGTTTGATGCTGCAGAGTTCACAGCCACATCACACTGTAAAAAGTAAAACAAACCATGGTTCATACTGACTGACCAGCAGTCCACACAAGTCAAGAGGCATGTCTTTTTTAAAAAAAAAAAACAAAAAACTTAATTTCTCTGGTTCCTATTTTTATTTTTACTCCCCTCCTCAATGTGGGTTATGGGGGCTCTGGTTGGACTGAAAAATCAGTAAAACAAAACCATAATCCCTGATAGTCAGTGATCATCTTTTGTCCTTCCAAGGGCAATTATTCGTACAAAACCACCAACAGCTTGTGTTTAGACTTTATGTCAGCTGCTTTGCAACCTGACTGTGGGACAATGCAAGAGTACTGGTCAGAATCTATGAATTGGCAAGAAACTGAGGCAGAAGGCGTAAATGCTCTGCTCTGTCCCAGTAAGCCTGTAAGCTGTGGGGCAGTGAGCTCAGCAGACTGTTATCCACACAGATACACTATGTGCTACCTCACTGTCTGCAGTTTCTCTCTACATGAACTCCAGTCTGCTTAGCCGATGCTCACAGTCCACACCATTACTAGCTTGTGTGCAAATACCTCAAATACTTTGTGTCTTTCGCTACAGTTCTTCCTGCCTGTCAACATCATAAAAGCAGCTTAAACTTGCAGTCAGTTTTTTTGTAACTATCAGAGTAATTAGTGCATCAACAAAGTCAGGGAGGGCCTAAAATGAAAAAAGTAAGAGTGATAAATTCGCTATCACCACAAGGAATGAAAGGTTTATTATCATGGTATTAACACCTATCATCTAAGGGTGTGCTTTAAGATGCATTTATTCTATGACAACATTTAAAACCAGATCTACAATGAGTCAGAGAAGTGCATCTGATTTCCTACTAGCTTATGTCAGCATGAAAAGGAATAATCACAAATGTCTAAGTTAAGAATGTCAAGGATTCAGAACTTCAGAACAAAAAAACTGATAAAAACCTGATACCTTAAGTTGCTGCCATTGCAAGCACAACTTGAAGCAAATGAATCATGAGACAGGACTGATGAATATGATCTACTAGATAGAAGTAAGACTGACTGGAGGAGGAATGATACATGATACATGCTGACTGTACATGGTCTCAAATAGCGGGTGCATTTGTTGAATAAACAGAGCTAAGTCCATACTTATATGTTTCACTTTGAAATAGCCTTTAAAAAAAAACCATGTCTGTCCAGATGAGCATTTTATCATCTTATCAATAATCTCAGTCCAAGCCTACAGATCTACAGATGCATAACAAATGACAATATAACACACTGGGAATGTGCATGCTAGTGGACATAAATGCTAGTGTTTGCGTACAGTGGAAGCTGCTTAAATAGATAAAACAGAGAATTTAACTATGAATTTGCTGCAAGTATGGACAAGTCAGCAAGTCCTGTCATTCACTACTAGCATTGAAGTAACTCGTGTCCTAAATTTTGTGTCTCATCATCATGCAGTGTGGTTCTTTACAAAAAGCTAAGGCTGGCATCACCACCCCATAGGCAGGAATAACCTGTTTCTAATCAAGTGTCATCCTTGCCCTCATAACAGAATTACAAGTTCAATACAAGCTTGCTGACACAGCAACACACCCCAGTCACATTTGCATGAAATAACACCTACAGCTTGTTTCAGCTGTCTAAGCTTGCAGAAGTAAAGAATTGGTTCAAGCATGAATCAAATACACAACCACTCAGATGAGGGAATTTTAGCTGTCCATAAACAAAACTGAAGCCTACAATTAGTTGATGAAACTATTGTACAGACAAGACATTTGAATCTAGTATATTCAAAGGAAATGAGGTAAATGGAGCAAAAAAGAGTGATGTATGTATCCTTTTGCTCAGCAGAAGGACACCATAAGCAAACAAAATTATTAACTTGATTGCTGCAGAATACACATAAGAACCCTGAAGGTAAGGGAGCACCAAATTTGCTCAATATATATGTATTAAAAAAGTCAATTCTAACAAACTTCTGTGCCATTTATATAATTTAAACATATCTTTTCCATCTGGTATTGACATGCAATTGGTATCCGGACATATGCCTGGATACTGACATCTAATCAGAAGCTTTGCTTTTGTACCTGGTATGCAAATGTCCTTTTTATCTTGAAGCCTCCCCACGATATGATCACATGTAAATGTGGCAGGCTGA
The DNA here is from genome assembly GCA_034780835.1 of Ctenochaetus striatus. Lineage (NCBI taxonomy): Eukaryota > Metazoa > Chordata > Actinopteri > Acanthuriformes > Acanthuridae > Ctenochaetus > Ctenochaetus striatus. The sequence continues at coordinate 1,192,477 of JAUZTA010000005.1, forward strand.
CTTGTCACACAGAAACAATGTGGTATGCTCTAAAAAGGAACCTTTAAAGTGTGTGGAGCAAGAGCCATGTCACAGACGAGCATTTAAACGCATCTAATACGGCTACTGTTCTGTACTTTCCATAAAAAGACCAGGTTTAAGACATATCTTAAAAGGGGTGGCCCTGGCTATAAGCTAGTTGTTTTCTGGGCCCTGGCATTAAGAAGTTTGGGAATGTCTGATCTATACGTATGGGTGTACTGGCACATGCATTTACATGTTAATCTTTTTACCCAGATCGCATGTTGATACCAGGTAGAATTTGGCCCAAGACAAAACCAGGAGCCTTAAAGTTGAAGGTTTTAAAAAAGCTAATTAAAAAAGGAATTCATGCTGGAATTCAAGGGTCCGAAGTAAATACATTGAGGATCAGTTTTTATGGCATGCAGCTATGGAAAAAGACACATGTCCGAGAGAGCGACAACTGAGCAGCTGTCCCACTGCAAGAAACTTTTGCAATGTATGTTATTAAGTCTTGCTGGCTGTTGTCAACAAGTTTGTGCCAAAAATAATGTTTTGACAAGTTCCAAAAAGATATCTAGGAGAGAACTTTGAAAAATGTTCCTGAGTATTATATGTAAATACGTATCCCAGAGCAGGGCTCGACATCATGGAAAACTCTTTTAAAGGATTTCACTCTCAAGATTTTGCTGATTCAAGAATGCAGCCTGTTTGTCAAGTCAGACAGTATTTGGGGATTCCAGTGGGTGAAACCTGGGACGCAGGATGCAGGGCCCACAGCAGATTAGATTAAAGGTATTTATGTCCAAAGCTACTGGCTCAATTAAGTTACCAAAAACTGCAGAGTAAGCAGAGCTAACACTGTAGGAACAATTTCCCAACAATGTAGCTTAGGCTGTTGGATGTTGAGATGTTGAAAACAACTGCACTGGAGAATAGTTGGGACGCTGCAGTTAGCCTGAGGCTATTGGTTATGGAGGCCGACGATGACAATCTTTTGCCCCTGATTTCCATCATCTTTTGCTCCTCTTCTTCTGACCTCTCCCTCATCCTTCTCCTCTTCGTCCTCCTCCTGTGCCTCCATGATTCCTCCTGAGGTGCCATGTTCCTCCTCGTCCAAGGACTCCAAGGGGTTAATCAGACCATACAGGAAAGTGAAGAAACCGTTTAACCAATCAGAGCCGCTCTCCTCCACTTCTTCTAACCAATCCAGAACCTTGGATTCACCCTGATCATCGCCCTCACTGGTCAGGCCTACGCAAACAAGAGGAGGGGGGATGGAGGCATGGGTGGATGGAGGGGAAGTTTGGGAGCACGATGTGTGGAATTGATGGAAATGGAATAATGTGGAGAAAGGAGGGGGAGAAAACTCAAAAAAAGCAGGATATTTATGTGGGATCAAGTTTTGAAAAGAAAAATTGTGATGAAAGAATGAAAGTGGGTTAAGAGCAGAGGAGGAAAGAATGAGGAAAGGACACAAACAGGAGGAGAAGGTAAGAGAAGTTTTAAGCGTAGGTTAGGCAGCGAGGGAACTACTCAGGCTTTGTCATAAGCAGCTAGATTTGGGCTGTCTACACATGATCACCAACAAAACAACTTTGTGCCAGCTTGAGCCTTGTTTTTTATTTAGAATACTTGTATATAAAATCCTATAACATCAGTGTTGAGCAGAGCTCTGTGCAACAACTCTGTGCCCAAACATCACTTCACGGCTTATCATGTGGAGACAGCCTTAGAATCATAGGCAACAGTCAAGACAGAGAAAGGAAGAAACTAAAGGTGCGTTTCCTTTAAACTGTGTTTGCATTCAAACAACTGAAAATAGCATAGTATGCACACAGTTGAACCTGTTTTACACTTGAGATGTTCATATGTTGTTTATGTTCACCTCACCTCAACATCCAACAAATCTAGCATGCTGTGCTTAGTCTCCTGTGTGGTTTAGTTCTGCTTTGTTATTGGAATGCAAGTACTGTAATACCTAAACTTTCAAAAAAAACACTATGAAAAACAAAAAAAACAAACAAAAAACAGTTGTTTTTTTCCAGCATTCAGAGATATTTTAAATTAAATTTTAATTTAAATTTTAAAAAGAAAATGCAAAGACATCACCATCAAGACATTACTTAGAGATAGAACAGCTACCAAGAGAAAAGACATCAAAAAGTAACTAGAGTAGCAATCCTAAAGTAGGATTAAGCTAGGGATCTGACAATATACAATGTAACACTTCATATTACACATCCTTCTTTGAAAAAAATATTTTAGTCAAGATAATCCTAATTATTAGAAAGTGGACAGTAAGCATGGGAGAGTGTAATGCTCTGGCATCTGTAGTGTGGGTGAACACAGCCACATGCCCATGAATAAACATTTATTATATTGGAAGGTGGAGAAGCAACAGCTGGTCATCAAACAGACAGTCACAAGGAAATGTCCAGCTGCTGATACTGATTTACACACCTGTTTCAGAAAAGGTTATTGATAAGCTATTGAGCGTGTTGAAAATGTCTCAGTGATAAATTACTTTGCACAGAGCAGCTACATTAATTAGCCATTTAAGTGTCGGGCTGAGACAGGCTCAAACACAACACGAGTGTGAAAAAGCTTAAGGAGGGATCATGATGCAGGGCCACAGTAGTGCAGCAAGTATATGAGCGTATGACCTATAATGCTGAGAAGCAAATGAAGTAAAAGCTTGACAAACAATATGTCAAAGTCAAAGTCAATTCGAGTACAGATTGTTACAGAGACAAAGTTAATGGATTTCAGGTGGGACAGAATGTTTGAAGGTGTGTAGAGAGAAAAAACTTTCTCTAAAGAGGGATGAATTCTGGTGACAGATTAGACTGTCCAGACCTTCATCAAAATAACTGCTAGTAGAAAGCAAACACTGGCCATGCAACGCTATTTCAGAACAGAACAAGTTGAGCAATGATTTCTGTGTGTACTGACACCATGCTGAATGTTCCTATCGAGAACAAAATGGTGATAAGCATATTTTTCTGTTGATACATGGATTATATAATTGTATTATCAAAACATTTAGACAAGGAAAAAAGTTTGCTTTTGATCCTTAGTGTGAGTGCAGACACACTGCTACTGTTGATTCTCATGCCTGATTTTAGAGCCAGAGAACAGCAATTATCTTATTGGGCACAAAGCAGAAATGTTCTTAAAGGTTCAATGCAGAGCACTCTCTCATCTCAAGTTTTGACTCCTCTGTTGGCACTCACCCATTGTCATATAGCTGTGGTCCAACACATTAAAACTAACACACACCAATCAGTTAGTTTAGTAGTAACATAAAAGCTGATCCTGAATAAACCATGCAACATGCAGCAGACCTTAACTGGGGGAATATCAGCAGTGAAGACGACCGGGACCTGTAAGCTCACTGATCAGGCTCCCAGCAGTCTTTAACGCTTTGAGCTTCACACAAATGAAAAACATTTTAAAAAAACAAAACAACGCAAAACAAAAAACCTCAACACGGAGAGAAGATGTCACCCCAACATGACCGAAACAGAAAAACAGAACTTGAGAACTCCTTATTTTAGTTGAAGTTACCTTAATTCACCTTTTGTTCAAGGGTGTAATAGACCAATAC
>JAUZTA010000005.1:1241893-1253527 GCA_034780835.1 Ctenochaetus striatus
GTAAAGTAATTCCACACGGCAGACATGACTACAGCTCTGCAGGCTTCTGCTCACGTGACGAAAACACAGGCACATGGCAACCATGGCGACAGCTCGTCTGTGTTACGGCGCGTTGCAGAAAGTGAAGTTGAAGATATACGAGATAGCTTGGGCTTATGGATCGGATCGGACGTGTTCTAATAAAAAAAAACAATACCCGATCCAGGCCAAAATGACTGGATCTGTCTCGATACCGATCCAGTGGATCGGATCAAGCCATCCCTAGTATGAATGTAGTTGGCTAGCAATCAACAATAAACAGGAAGGAGAAGAAGAATAATCTGTAAGAAGAAGAAGAATCAACTAATAGTTGCGATAAATAGAGCTGCCCACTTTCTTGCTCATCCATACTGTGCCCAAGTAGACATGAATTGTGCCCGAGACTACCTTTTTAAGCAGACTCAGAACCTGAACATGGCACACTTGTGTTCACACTTATTAAAAGAACTGGACTTAGGGGTCAAGAGTGCTAAGAACCAGGCTAGGGCCCCTAGTGTGAGACCACCCTTGGAGTTTACTAATGTCCATAGGTGACTTCAGGCATTCACCGGTTGCAAAGGATTTTCTTCAAAGTATTAGAAATAATCCTTGTATTTACAATATGTGGGCTTGTCCAATTACTTTTGAGCCTCTGAAAGTGAAGGAACTATATGTAAAAATGGCTTTAATGTCTAAATCGCAAATGCCATATTTTTGTTGAACCCCTTAGATTAAAGCAGAAAGTCTACACCCATGAACATCTTGACTGTTTCATTTAAAATCCAGTGGGGTGGTGTACAAATGTACACCTACAAAACCTGTGTTACTGTCCAAATATTTGTATGTAATTTTAAACATGCAAGACTGTGTGATGAATGCATGGTGAATTGTCTCACTACAACGTGAACTAATTACAAGCCTTTGTTCTCCTATATGTTTTTCTATTCCCATCATCCATCTGTATGGCTGCAATGTAAACAAGGTTTGACCAATTCTTTGTAGTTTTTCTATATCATTGTCGGTCTGTACAAGACTCTCAGCCATTATCACAATGGGAGAATTTGTTTCTGAATTTCTTTCACAATTTTTCTGCAGGCTGTCTTTGGTTGCCAAATCTGCAAACAGGTCATGATAGATATGTCTCCCTGCAGACTAGGACCGCTGTTATGGGTTGATGATTCTTAAACAACTGTCAACTTTTGCATCAGACATCCAAAAGTTGCAGTTGAGAAAGGGCCTGTTCTGGGACACTTAAAAAGGACCATTCCTAATGTAATCATCAATACCGTTATATTTCCTACTTTATCCAGTTGTAAAGTTTGATATGAAAATTTATTTGCTGTTATGTGCTTATACCATGCAGTCTGATCTTACCAAAAGAGAAAACAATGTCAATGGTCTCATACTGCATAATGAACTCTTTGATGTTATCTCTGATATGTCTGAGATGGATAACTAGTTCTTTGATATAGATACACTTCATTCAAAAAATTTAAAGATTATGAAATGTTCCAAGGAAAATGTTCACTTATTCTGTAAATCATAGAGTTGCTGGTTGGACCTCACAAATATGTTGATCTGATTTAACAAAAATGACATTGCAAATCCATATTGAAATTGTCAAGAGAAGAGCTAGTTGGCTGTTAGCTTAAAGAACCTGTGTGCAGCAGAGTGCAGCATTAGTTCGGATACAGAATCAAACACACAGCAGGACTGAGGATTCTGTTCAGAGGGACATGAATGTTAAACGGTGAAATGCAGTCTATTATAACAACACAACAAGTTTACTGTACATAAATGTACCAAAGTACTTCAGTTTGGTACAGTTTAGAGTTAAAAGTACTTGGGAGATAAGAGTTACAGACATTTTTAAATGAGGTAATTTTTGTGTCTTTTAACATAGATTAAAGTAAACGGATACGAGAGGTGACTAAGTGGTGGAGTAGAGGCATTAGGTCATAAAGATTACTTTATGTTTTAACTTATTTTGTCACAAATATTCAAAAAACTACAGATGATGACAAGGTAAACAAACTACTTTCTGATCAGTGATTAGCTTGACCAATTCTGATAGTAGCACCCTAACATTTGGACCTTAAAGGACAGACAGCAGCATAGTCACCTGCTCTCAGAAAAGCCCTTCAGTAAATTCTTCTGTTGTCTGTCATTATTAAAAAAAATCTAAAGTATATAAGTTGATAAGTGAAAATGAATTAAAATTTTAAAAAAACATTTAAAAATGGCAAAAATCTTGTGATACTGGCAAAGAATGACGTTTTACATCAAAATTTATAATTGTTTTAAAAATGTTCATAACAAGTGACATGACATCATCTGGTTTATAGAACTTCAGTTGTTTTGGAGGATAACAATGATATTGATGTTATATTTAGGTGCATCCCAAATACCAAGCTTAACAATTTAATTCCTGTTCCTCCCATTGAGTCAAATGTTTTGTTTATAGTTTTACAAGAACAGAGTCCTGTAATTTCCATTATTTTTGATCTCAACTATTTAAGATCTCACGCTGGGACGGATTCTGGTAAACTTTAATTGAAAAGTGGACACAGAGAACCTGTGTGTTCAACCACTAACTTGTACCCACTGTCACGTCAACAACAACCAAACAACAGCCCGGGCAGGTGGTTTTGAGTCAGACTCTGCAGAGTCAGTGATTCACTGTGTTTCAGACTGGCTGCTTTTAGACAAGACACCAAATTAACTAAATTGGAGTGTCCCAACCACTCCCTCACTCTCTCTCTTCTATCTCTCCCTCTCTTTCTCTACCACTCTCTCTCTCTCTCACCAGTGAACAAACACACAAACAGCCACCACAGTCAGACTACAGTAATCTCCTTATCCCTTTTTGGCCTTATTCTGCTCTTTTCTCTCTGTGTCTCCACTCATGTCATCATGATTATTATCATTATTATCATTATGACATGTCTGTCTCTCTGTAATAGGCTACTTGACAATTGATGTTTTTTCGCTCTATTTTTCAGCATCACCATTCTATAGTCCTACCCGGTTACACACACTTGCTCTTGGAGGCCAAATGCAGAGGTGTGTGAGCTGCACCTAGGAATATGATCTTGCTCATAGGCATTTGAACAATAGTTAGAGGGAGGGAACAGCACTGAATGAATTCAAGAGGTCAGATTAAAAGTAATTTTGAGTTATCTTTCTCTAAAATTCCGTGTCCTCCTTAGTTTAATGATAATGCACAGACATTTTTTTTTTGGTGCTCAGAGCTTTCAAAAATGACATTCAAAACATTCTCTCTCTCAACCTCTCTTTTCAGTTCCCCTATTACTGTAGCTTATACATAGAACATGCCAGATACATTTGATTAGGAACTATCCCTCCTGTACAATGTAAGTCCAGTTAATAACTGGTTTCAGTGAGTGACCCAATAAAGGTTAACAATTAGCTGTTGGATTTTAAAGTAGCTGTTGTGTAGCAGTAAATGAGGTGAATTAGAATTATTATTATCTTGTTACAGGCTGTCATATATCCCTAAGTACACAAAGAATGTAACTTTACAGGTCTAAATTCAGAGTTGTACGTGTGGGTTAATTTCATAAGCTGAGTCAGCATTGTTCCTCAAAGAAATTTTGAGCAACACATTTGACCCTGGGTGTCCAGTCACATGGAAAAACTGACTTAAATGCATAAGAAATGCAAATGAGAACGAGCCAGTACACAAAAAGGTGACATTCAGTTGTGTGGGCACACTTTGACTTTAGTAAACATAGCAGATGACAAAGCTAAACTAAACAACGGAGCATATGGCAGCCTCTGCGGAAGCATTCAGTTTGGTGTGTGTGTTTGCGTGTGTGTGCAAGTGCAAGTGTTTGTGCTTGTGCAAGCGTGTAGACAAGCGGGAACAGGAAAGTGAGCTGGTCTCAGGTTAGCTGTAAATATAACAGTGTATGCTCAGTGTGAGCTTCATTTTATCAAATAATAAATATTACAGCTCCCTAAGAGCCAGGAATAGCTCCTGAGTTGTGTTTGACCACAGCTGTGTAAAAAAAAAGGGAGAGAGAATAGCAACAATTTGACCCCGGAAAAGCCTCTTTTGAGCTCCCTGAATACAGTGGTATCATTAATACACCACCTGCTAAATAAGTCAAGTGACAGCATGCACAGAGGATACAGTCTCCAGGGTGAAAATTCACTTTTTTAATATTAACACCTACAAACATCAGACAGATGAATGTTTAAATTCACCAATCCACAGAACAGTATTTAGTTTGTGACATCTCCCAGCCTCTTTCATATTCAACTGTGGCTGATGGGAAAGTCTCATAATTACATCACAAGCTAATGGAGAACCAGGGTTCACCCCTTATTTATTTTAAACACACATTCTTTCATGCCATCACAGCATTATTACTGTGCTTGTCTGCACCTTCACAAAAAAATAGCTATTTATATCCAATGGGTGATTTATTTAAATCATTCATATATATTAATTCATATATCATTTATATCATCCTACTATTTGTCACTATATGTCAGCATTTGTGAGGTACAGTGATGTGTGTGAGGAGTGGTTATTATGTTCACTGCCCTGGGTATGTGTACAGCGGTCCTGGAATTTACAAATCCCTTCTGTGAGGAAGCTGATGTCTTGGATCACCATCACTGTCAGAATGGCAAACGCTCTAGCTCCTTCTCCATCTTGGGGAAGAGTCTGAAGGTGTAACATCAGCTGAATGTGGCGGGTATTGAATGAGTTCAAATGTGCAGTCCTGGACTGCAGCCAGCATCACTTTGGACTTACTGTATGGGCAACTGTCACTGGTGGAAGAGCATTCCTTGCCCGATGAGCATTTTCCATGTCAACTGCCTTGATTTTCTCTTGTAGCTGTCTCTGAGACTTTGCAGTATGTCCTTGTATCGTGACTCTTGACCAGATAGCCCATCAGCAGCATTGTCTCTGATCCACAAAAATGAAGGCCACTGCTTTGCCTATAGATCTCATCATTTATGCTCCTTTTGGCAACAGATTCTGGTGTTTCCATTGTTTCAATTCCTCCTTTCTCACTTGCTGAGAGTGTGGATCCAAGTCTCATTCATGCTTACAAATTGCTCAAGAAATCTCTTATGATTTCCCCCTTCAAAAATGGCAAGACTGTCCCAAGGAGTTTCAGTACTCCTTGGTGATATCGCATTCATTGTGGGTAACTGTGTGGAGACGTTCCTTGGAGACGCCCAGCTCAGTGGCAATGCTACATTGTGTAACTTATTGATCTTTAAAGTTTGTGTGACAGATTCTGTCAATGTCCTCCTGTGTGGAAACAATATTCACCGCACTATTGTCCACTTTGTCCAAAAGTGCTGACTTTTCAATTATCTGAACCAAAATACAACTAAATCAATGATGTCTGTTCTTATTAGTTAACAGTTGATCAGACAGACTTCCAAAATCCTGTATATACTTTACATGCTGTGTTGCAAAGTTGTATATTTTCCTTAAGTGCTTCTAATTGAACTTTCTATCAGTGAATGATGTGTACTAACATCCCAAGATCAAGTAAATAAGTCTAAGAGCGAATGCAAGTGGAATTCAAACATATTAACATTAAATGATCATTATCTCAGGTTTTATCTCAAATTTTCCTCTCTCGGCTTCTGTTAGAGCTTTTTCACAACAACTGCAGGAAATTTCAATCGCTTTTTGTGGTCAGTCTGTGTTTTATTGTTTTGCGAGCACTCACTCATACTGTAGCTAAAAACGGAAGTTACATAATTCTCTCGATCAGAAACGAACACGGAGGGAGTCAGAATTTGCTCAAAAAAGACAGATCGCTGAGGAAGTCATGGTGCAAAATGGAGGGATAAGTGAAATGATAGCTATAATGTCTGCTATGTCTTAACTCTGCTCCCTTTCTCTCAAATTCCTTTAACTCCTCTATCAGCCTGTATCTGCACAGTTTTAGAGCAGATGGACATGTGAGGTTTTGTACACTGAATGCAAATTATTTGGACTGTGTTTTTGCTGGTTGCTAAAAAGCTTTTAATTATACTTTGATTTCAAATGTTTGTAATGTTAGAATTAAGCCATACAGCTTGTAATTCACTGAAAACTTTTCACAAATAGAACTCTGTTATTTTATTTTAAAAAATATTCCTGGAGAGAGATGGTGTTGGCAAGACACTATTGTATGTATCAATGGCCATTTTTCTGATATGTTTGTTGTCAGCTGTGTCTGACAGAAAATTTTCAAATTAACTGAATAAAAGGGGAAAATCAAAAAAATCAAAGGGGAAAAATGACAAACAATGTGTGACTGCTTGTGACTGATATAAAAAGACGTGTGGAAAATATGTATGAGTCAGGAGGATGGAACAACCTGATTCACATTATCACAGTAACTTGCAGCTCTAGAATTCTACATATAATACAGAGCCATTAATAGGAACAGTTTTGGACACACAGACTGGGCTGCATATTAGTCAGTTAACAGCCACTACATAGCCTGTTCATAGGTGGAAAAGCAGTTGTTCTGCCTTTATTCTTTATAAAACATACAAGGACCATAACTGCCACATGTTAACAAGTGCGTGAACACATACGCGTCCATCGTAGGTGGACTAATAAAAACAGCACTACAACCCTTGTAACCACTCGCAAGGAAAGCTCTTTAAAAGTAAGCTGAACTTGTATTTTCTAAAAATTAATGGAAAAAAAGGGGGAAAAATATCAGTATTTTGTGATATCATCAATAATATAGCTATCACAAAATCCCCTGATATAATATCATATCATTTTTGGCCATATTGCCGGACCCTTAAACATACCTTATGATTGCATGCTACTTCACTCAATCATCATGCTATGTCTTTCATGTTCTTGTTTTTATTTTTTTTAATGAGGGACCTCCAGCAGCAAATAATACATGTGGCATATTATATTAAATTTTAGCATGTTAAAGTCAAGGGATCATAAAAGTTTTTTTCAATTTAACCAAAGAAGAACATAAATGTCTGTAACACATTTATTGGCATTTAATTTTAGAGTCAATGTCAACCAAATGGCCAGAACTTGAGTCACACTGTGGGCATGGCTATCACAAGGATGCAGAATGATAATGAAAATTCAATTTGTTAATTCAATTTAAGGAGCAGTCCCTGTTTTGCACCAGTAATCATGACTGATCACTGATGAAAGTTGTGAAAAATAGCACATTTTCTAGTATGGCTATGAGCATATGTTTTGGAGTTTCCTTCAACCATTGCTTGCAACCTCTATTGTTTGTCTAATGTTTACAGCTTTTGTAAGATTTTAGTCAGGTATTATGTCAAACAAGCATCTGAAGACAAGGGAAAACAGGCTATCTGTTCACAAAACACAGGTGTGAGCAATCCATGATTGTAATTTACTGTGAACTCTTCTCTCTAATGTATAATTTAATGACATCAAAGTGTGTTTAGATTGCTAGATACTATAAAACATCATTAGGACTCTATGAATAAAGCCCAATAAATGCTATGTTAAATGTTGTTTACATGAAGAAATATAATCATTATCTGTCAAAAAAAAAGGAACAGCAACTTAACACTTCTTAAAAACAGCAAGCATCCTGAAAGACAGTTAGTGTCAATTATGTAATAGTCACCTGGTGGAATGGAAGAGCAGAGATGCATCCTAGTTACTTAATCTTGAGAGATCAGAAAACTTAAGTGATGTTATGTGTGCTTCTGAGCGTGATGGGTTACGACCTCTACAGCAGAGTCAATGACCATCATCACTTTGTTTAGCAGTTACAGGACAAGAACATGATTAACAATGGAGAAATCATTTTTAAGAAACATTATGACCTTGAATACTGAAATCATAATAAAGCAGCACTGGTGGCTATGCTTGCTGGTGTACCCAGTGTTTCGGGGAGTGGTGGCATACACTAATTATATTACTTGCCTACTGTTTCATATTACTTTTTTTTCTTTCAATTCAAATCATAGCTGGATGACAGATGCTTCAATTCCAAACTGTAGCAGCAGCAGTCTCAGTAGAGAGTAGCAGCAGTTAGATTTTACTATTCATGTAAACAGCACAGAGAGTTGACAGTTAACCTACAGTACAATGGCGGAAGATTTGGTGTCAAAGTGGAAAGCAAAAGAAAATTCAGAATTGACTCAACCACTGGAAACAACTTAAAACAGATAAACATAAACAGATGAATTCAATGTAACCGGGATGCACAAACAGTATTCTACCAAGTTCCACACTGTCAGATAATTCAGGCTTGGTCTTTCAAATTCTTGTTAACAGACCAATTACTGAAGTATTTTTTACAGCAAAAGAACATTTTGAATGCTGTATAATATGCTGTCCTGGTTTTGTGTAACCCTTTCAAGGTAATGCAAAATCAAGACTTTTTTGCTTTTTTTTTTAATAGTCTGTCTGCTGCCATGGAGAAGTTCAAGTGGTTTTCAGGTATCTGCAAGGATGAAAACAGTCTTACTCTAATAGTTGTTCATCCTAGGGCTTATGACCAGTTCATCAGGAAAACTGCAAGCCAAGAGCTGCAGTGGGTCAGAGAGTCTGATGACCCTCTCTTGAAAACAAACATACAGACGGCACAGCACATTCCATCAGATCGATAGACAGCTGGCATAGCTACAAGTGAAGCCAATAACAGTGAATTGACCTGTATAAGTTATATGGGCTATGCGCGGGATGGCCCTGTCATGTTTGTTGGATTTGTGTCTTGTTTTGATGCTCTAGTGAAACAATAGATTGTTTTGTGATTTCTTCTGAGGTTTATGTTCGATTACATCATACGTCTGGCTGAAAATAGGTCCTTAAAGTGGTGAAACTCACGTTTGTCAAAATAAGATCAAAGGAAAGGTACCAGAAAAAGGCACATTGTGCTCGTCACGATGTTGTATTGCTTAAAGAGAGTGCAGTACAGGGGCACAGAAAGGCCTGTTATTACATGATGAAAAATAAGGCCTCTGATAACTGGTTTTAAGACATTTTAAGACTCTTTGAGGCCTTAAATTTTGGTCATATTGTGGCTGTTGTAAGTGTATTTTTACAAAGACACATAATTAAGCAATAATGCAGGATGAGGTATTCCCACATAAAATGTAATTGAGGAGCTGGAGGTAAAAAACTGCACATGCCAGTCTTGAAGTAAATAAGAGAGGCATTTTCCCTGCTAACTCAATTTCTCATATGTGTATAAGTATGTTTATTTCATGAAAAAATAGTTTTGTTTCTATGGTATAACATGGTTTAATATCTGTTGGGTACAATGGGTACCAACACTTACACTAAAGGGCAAAAAAACAAGCTTCTTACAATACAGAAATAAAAAAACTGAAGTTGTATTTCACGGTATTTTTAAATAATTGTTTTCAATCATTTCAAATGGTGAAGAAAACATTAGATGCACCTTCCTAAAGCATGAACCCTTACTTAATTTTTTGTCATATACTGTATAATCTGAATATTTAACATGACATGTCAAGGTGGCATGTTCATCTTAAAATTTGCCCTTGCCCACCAAAACACGTCTGCAGGGTGAAGATAACCCACAGTCAGCAGCACAGCAGAACTGGCTGCTGTAAATGACAAAAAAATAATCGGCAAAAGTCCATCCCTCCTTGTTTTTATGAGACTAGAAACTTTGTGGAAGCAAATAACCCTTTTGTCCTTAATTCCATGTGAATTTAAATAAAGCACTTTCAGAGAACATACCACCAAAGGTTCTTGCTCATTTACTAGTCTATTGCATCCACCTGTTTTCAAATTGTCTGCTGTTTCAACAGCAACCTCACACTCCTTGCAGGTGCTCAGAGGCCATCAGCAAACTAATAATGGAGCAGTCCTTAGCATGTGTTAGTGTGTGTGTATTGTACCTTCAATAGATGGGGCCTGGTCCTGAGCAGCATACAGCATCTCTTTGAAAGCCTGCAGACATGAGAGAGAAATTATTAAATTTTAGACATTACATGATATATTTTAATCTCTGAAACATCTTTACGTCATGTGAGTGATATTTTATGTATTGTTGATGTTTGACCAATGCATAATGTTAAATATCCAAAACATAAAGCCTTGTAGACGCCAAAAAATAAATAGTCTGTTACTAAAAACTGACTGATATGCTCAAATGACACTTAGCAAAAACTACTATTAAGATTGCAGCACTCTTAGTATGAGGCTTCCCACATCAAAGTGATGAATCATGAAGGCTTCCTGTTGTATAAATATTAACATTATCAAATGTTATTTCCAAATCATGCTCAAATCACAATTTCTGTCTCTGGGCTTAGACAACAACGAGTCAATTTCGTCTAACTGGGGTTTTCACTTCACAACAGAGATTTTCATTAAAGGGAAAAGCCCTGCTGTTTTTTTTAATCAATTCTGTCCTAAGAAACAATTGATTAAATATTCAGTGAGATGCTTTGCAATGGCCACACACACTACTACAGTGTGTAAATTGATCCCATACTACAAAGTTTAACATTTATAACACTATAGAAGGTTGAGAAATCACTTCTCAGAGTCAAGTTTTGTACTGGGACACCATGACAGATAAACAAAAACGATGGGAGGAGGTTCAAGTGGGAGCATGAGTGGAAGAAATGGGCATTGTCTTGTTCATGGACAGTTAAACAGGGTGGAAGACTGTAAACACAAGGCCTGAACCAGGGTAAACCAATCAAACAGCTTTACTTTTTAAATAGTACAGCACCTTGCCAAGCAAAAAGTTGAACTTAGCGACCAACCATTACTGAAAAGCCAAGTCTTAAGGTGTTACTTTCTGTGGCTGTGAAAAACATATTATGAAAGCTTGCAAACTGAAATATCTGTTACAGTGTAACTGATAGTTAACTTAGATGCTGGATGCTTCCGTGACATGACTGTCATGTTTACCATGATATCATATCACTTTACTAGAGATTTTGACAAGGTGCCCTATCTTACACCAGGCACAAAGGTAGTGCACAGCGAAACAAAAGTGTCGTTACTATTTTCCATACAACTCAAATGTCATTATCGCACCCAGTACCCATGTCATCTAAATAGCAAATGTATTTGCACTCATGATACATGTACATATATGTACACATTCTGCTTGTGGCACATTAAAAAAACACCTATAATTAATTGAGGGATCAATTACATCCCTTGCGCCTCACTTAGTGCACAGAATATGCCTTTTCTTAAAAGCAAAACACACATGGTGACACCCCAAATGAACTAGCACTGTGCCCTTAAGGCTGTGTGCCACAGATTGTCAGTATTTTTATATGAAGTATATTTATTTATATTTACAGTGGTCCCTTGTTTATTGCGGGGGTTACATTCCAAAAATAACCCGCAATAGGCGAAATCCGTGAAGTAGTCAGCTTTATTTTTTACAATTATTATATGTTTTAAGGCCGTAAAACCCCTCACCACACACTTTATACACTTTTCTCAGACAGGCATTGACATTTTCACACATTTCTCTCTTGTTTGTCGGGGAGAACACTTGCAAACATACAGCACTTCAGAGTCACACTGCTAGCAATGGAACATTTATGTAAATTTGGCAAGCCGAACGCATTCTGTACTGTACAGGAGACACGGCACGGAGGAGATTGATT
>JAUZTA010000005.1:1317974-1332956 GCA_034780835.1 Ctenochaetus striatus
CATGACTAATACTCACTGAATCCTAGACAGACACACAGACAGACAGACAAACACACACACACACACACCTCACCAGCAAGGCAGGCAGTGGAGTCTATCCATTTGAGCAGCTGTCCCACGCTCAGCTCCTGTCGATGGTTGCAGTGACAGGGCATCACTATCTGACTCATTTTCACTTCTGTCAGGTTAACATTCTCCTCCTCTTCCTCATCTTCTTCCTCCTCTTCCGCCTCCTCCCTGTCCAGATCGGCTGATTCTCTTGAACTCATTTTCAAAGCTATAAGGAGGAGAAGAGTTTCTTAGGTTGACAGAATTTTACTCTCCATGTTTATTGTCTTTGTCAGCTCTAAGGAGATAAAAACAAGTGACATCCAAATCATCAATACACATCTCTTACATCATAGATGGTCATGCACCACTTATTAACAATTTGATAACTTTGATTAGATTTGATAACTATATGTGGGTCAAGGCACCAAGTAGCTGCTCTTTGCTTGATCAGAATTTAAGAAATGTGTCACTCGTCAGGGACTGATGTTGGTTTATGACATCATTTAACACAAACATCAAGCTTCCATGAGAACGCTCACCCGACTTTTGACACATTTTACAGTGTATTCATAACTTAGTAACTAAATAAAACCATATTATGACGTATGATCAAAAATATAATAAGAATAGATATAAATCTCAGTATCTGCAGATACTCAGTGCTCAAGGACATCACTTATTTTGCCTAAACCTTGTGACTTTCCAACAGGAAACATTAATAAAACAAAGCTTAGAGCCTCCGCTCAGGAATCCACACATGACTAACTGATTTCCAGCCCGTCCAACTCAGTCGGTCAGTCGCAGGGAGGACTGACTGCCTGGCCAAACGAGCAGCAGCGAAAAATCAGACAGAGGCTCTTTGAAGAGGTTCAAAAATGGGATTTATTACAAATATATGGTGATCTGTATAGTATCTTTACTGGATATCAGCTTTTAGAAAACATTATATCCTCTGACAATGACTAAATATAGGAAGAAAGGATCATTTTAACGAACTGACAAGGATAAAATAAAAGTTAATGCTAAAATAAAGGCTCTAACAACTGTTTGCAATCACATTTGTGAATGTTATCAGTTCCAGTCTGTTTGACAGAGGGGCAAACTGAAGAGTTTGGTGAGAGCCTCTCCCAGTTTCAGTCAGACTGTGAGACAGAACAAACTTGTTGTATTGAAGTGTTGCAGGTTACTGAGGGGCACAGCTGCATTGTTACATGTACAGGGTATGCTCCATAAACATTACCAAACATCAAACATACAGTATTTGCACAAAACTCACAGTAAGTTCGGGAATCTTCGATCTGATGAGTAATTTTTCTACATCCTGAAGCTTAAAGTCGTCAGTCCATGACACACACACATGAGGGTTGCGTTCATACTGGCAGTGATGGCGACATACTTCACTGCAAAAGCTTCCTGTACAATGATTCATTTTAAACGGAGGGATTTTGTTTGTTACGAACTGTAACATTTTGCCACAGAAGCCTGACAGAGAGATGACTTGGTTTCATCAAACCTGCCCATGAACCGGGAGCTGAATGTGACATCAAGTCAAGCTGCATGTCGGATCACAAATACTCCAGAAAATCCACATTAGATGGTTTTTGTCATGTGTGTGAGGCATCAGACACACTGACTTCATATGTTACCTTCTGATTGTAAAAGAGAACAGTAGCTTACCTTAGTAGTCCACACTAAGTCAAAATAACTTTTAATAAATGTACATGGTCTGAACATGATGGCATGATGGCAAACATACAGGTCTGACTGCAGAGCGCGTATGAGGACAAACGTAAGTCACTTTAGACAACTGTTATTCTATAAACCGAAAAGTTTGTAAACGAAACAGCTAGTTGCATCTACATAAGTGGATCTGCTATCGTTTATTTTCAGCTTTATCAGACAACTTCAAAAACCAACGTTACATTGCGTAACTTGTAACGTTAACCGTGCCAACAAGGTAAAGCTAGTAAGCTAACTGACGTTACTGCACTAAACCAACTCTACTTTGATAAACAAATGTAAGCTTAGCAGTTTAACTTTGAGGTGCTTGCTTTCTTTAAAATCAAAAGGGACTCACTAACCTGTCACCAACCTGTGAAAGTGTCAAGATAATCACTGATAACACGCCACCTTATCAACACAGGCTTTTCTGCTAATACCTTTCAAAATAAAAGCCAAATTGACCGCAGCTGAAAACGACTAGTTTCGCAAGACGCTTTCAAAGTGTGTTGACCGGTGTGCTACCTGTGTGACCTTTACACGGAGAGTAACCTTGTTTTTGAAAAGATGGTGGAAAAAAGCCACAGTTGAATCAGCTGATACAGGGTGCTCATATGTTATCAAACTGTGGTCGGATATGTACACACCCTTCCAATCTAAGTCAAACTTATAACCCTGAAATAATACTCTTTTAGAGGTCCCTTATTGTGTACGCATACTGAAAATTAAGTGCACAGCGCGTAACTACGAATAAGAATACAGCATCAACGAAACAGTGCAGAACTGATATTGACATAAAGCGACTGGCTTCCGGTTTCTGCGTGTTTATGTTTATCTCGACACAAACAATGAACACAACCTGCAATAAAACCAAAGCATTATGATTTACCCTCGTGCAGCTTCCTTTGCGTGCTGCAGACGTCTCCGTCTCTCTGTCTGAGGTCAGTTCCGTGTGTTTTCAGTTTTTCATTCTGATCGCTCGCAGATGAAATGATTTAAAGGGCAGACTGGCTGCTCCAATAGAAAACTGCTGACATGCAGAATTGTCAGAACTTCTCATTTTGGATTTGTGTAAGTGCCCACATGATGTGAAAAAATGCAATCAAGCGGAAACCAATCAGTAATGTTATGCTTGCATATGATTTATTCACTGTAAGTGGGAGCAAAGTTTTGACTGGCCCCCACCAGCTGGACCGTGGTCACCACTCATATAGAAAGAGAGTTATTTTTGTGGTTGAAGAGAAAGTATTACTGTAATGGTTATTTTAAGCCAGATCATATCTAAAAACAGCTCTGCGCAAAGAAATGCTTATTACTATTTATATTTTATTTATTTCTAATAATCAGCTTGAATTCTTAAAATCATCACATTTTGAAATGAAGTATAACAACATAAAAAGTACTCACAACTAATTTAAATCCACTTTTCAGAGCTAGTTTTTATATACATGATGTGCTATTCACAGGGCCACAATGAGGTGATTACTGATTACTGATCTTAAGACAAGCTATCAGTTCCAGAGGGTTTTTCAGGACTCAATAAACTTTTTTCACTGGACTGAGTTGTCATAAAAGAAAAGCACAGGTTGACTAAAATAATCAACAAGATAAAATTCATCATGTGTCCCAGGAAACTGAGGAAACACACAATCCTAGGGCCCTGGAACTGACTAATCTACATGGAATTCAGTTATTATTGTTACTGAAGTTTCTTCAAGTGATATCTCTTGAGTCAGCATAATTTTGGTTGAAGAGAATGTAAATATCTGTGGATGTGAAGGAAGTACACTCCTTATTTCTTCTTAAGGCTCGCAGCTCAACCAGATTCCCAACTGAACTATTAATAGGTGTGTTACTTTACATGTATTGTAAGTGCCAGGTGTTTGGGCATGCTGATGTTTGCGCCATTGCCAGGCATTTTGCCCAGAAACCCTCATTTACATCTCAACTGCCAAGACAGAACTTGTTACTACAGCGTCTTTGCAGCACAAACTACTAGTGTGTTATGATAGTCTTAGTTTTAAAGATAAAAATTTGTGAGAACTTAAAAAAAGAACAGATGAGGATATATACACAGTTAGTATATAAATATATATATACACAAGCAAAAACAACTAGAGGTATGGAGTCAGTGAGTTTTTTTATTTTAGTCCGTTCAAATTATCCAGAGAATTGAATCAGGTCATTGACTGTTCAGAGAGAAAAAGGAGCAGTTTTCTGATAAGGTATTGGTTCAGATACACAAACACATGCTGGTGACTCATTCATCCACACACGCACACTGACCCACACACACACAGACACACACACAGACACAAACAGACACACACGAGGTACTGCTGTTGTCCTACACAGCGCCGTGCAGGTACAGGGCCAGGAACTTGCTGAATGCTTCAGGCTTGTATCCTGTCAAACCAGCTGGTACCTAAAGAAAGACACACAACAGCCAATCAGAATCACTGAACTTTTCACTGTTGCTCACTGTCATTCCATCACAGTCATGTGAAATGCACTTTTATAGTGATAAGTGGATGCAAGATTACATGTCTCATACTAACATGACTTCATTAGATGCTTAATAAAAAATTACAATTTTTTTTGCTGTGTCATTAAGGCAGATTCATATTACTACATCTATTTAAATGTGTGAGATGGCTACAAGCAGACAGAAAATAGCTGTTGTACCTTCACTTGCTTCTTCTTGACGAGAGGCCGGACCTTTGCAAAATCATAGAGCTCGACATCTGCATCCAACCACACCTGCATGGAGCAAGCAGCATTTCATAAAGTCAGTCAGTCATTTTTTACATCAGGGTTTGACAGTGAGGTTTGACTGATCTGGAAAAACTCATTTCTGATTTGTCTAATTTGCATGGATTTTTGTGTCATTAAGCGATCAAAAATACTGATGACAAAAAGCTCCCTGTAGTTTCTTTGAATGTGTATTCAAAGCATACTTTAACTGATCCGTAGAAGCATCATACATCATGGCTCTCATATATCATCTAGATATAGTTTTTTTCTTATTTAACAGTTAATGTTACTTAACTTATGTGCAATGACTGGTATCAGAACAGCTTAAAATCTGAGTTCCACAAAAATCCTGTTTTACATGCTGTGTATCTGTAAATTCTTGTTAAAGTGTTATGGGATACACAGTTCTTAAAACAGTTGTGTTGAACATATTTTTAAATATTTCACATTTTGTAAATATTAAAGCCACAAGCAGCATTGAACATCTTGTGCCTAGCAGTACTGGCTTTGTTATTGGACATGTAACAGTTGTCACAGCTCTGATTTTTTTGAGTATTGCACCAAGCAGTTTAATACCACTTGCTCTGCTCACTCTGTGACACTGGAGAAAACTAATTACACATCATGGTCCAGTCTTTAGAGTGCTGACCATATAGTGACAATTACATGAAAATTAAATTATGACTCTAGCTTGGCTTTCGACCTGTTACCACTAGGGGGAGCAATGTGTAAGGCTTATAACTGGCATATAGATTTCCTCAAGACAAGATAATTATTAAACAAGTAAAATTTTGGGCAGATTGGACGATGTGCTGCTGAGGTACAAAAAGCTCCTGTTTTAAAACAAATAATCCATTGCCATTGCAATAGAAAAAAACTCCACAGCTTCAGCACTGACCGTTTTCAATGTCTGAGGACTGTTTTGACCTATTTAATTGATTTGGTATTTTACGGCTGTAACATCATGTCATTTACCACAGGTTTTTTGCATAGCTGCATATTGTCACAGTAATGAAGCAAATGTCCCTTCAAAGTCACTTAGATCTGGTGACCTAGACTTTCTCATGGAGCAGTACATAAAGCTTAGAATAAAAATGATGCACCTGGTTCTTGATGCCATCATCTCCTGAGAGATCTGTGGTGTTGAGCTGGAATACCAGAAACTGGAAAATTCTACCGTTGGTCCCCACTGCCTGAACTGTTACAGGACGATCTAAAACACCCTGGTGCTGAGTCTGAGACAGACAGACAGACAGACAAAGATAACTACTGAGTAAAAGAGAATTTGCACAGATTCACAGTGTAATGACACCCTGTTAAATGTGATGTGTAAACTCTTACCCCATAAAGTTTGCGTGCATGGGCCAAGGCTTTTCCAAAGGTGAACATGACTATTTTGGCTCTGAACTGTTCTGGGCGGAGCTTACAGGAAGCATCAGCTCCATCCAGGAAGTAAAGAGTGTGGGCATGAGGGTAAGGGTAGCCATCCCTAAAACCTGATAACAAGGTAATCAATAGATTAGGTGTGAACAGTGATCAAACTCCACTCAGAATGAGTGGCACTGAGACACAGCAGACTGCTATTAGACCATGACTCCTTCTTCTCACCTGTGCAGTTCACCTCCTCCTTGTACACATGTACCTGCTGCAGGTCAATGGTAGGGGAGACAGGATAGAAGCTTTCCAGAATGTGATCTGCTGTGTCGCTCACTTCTTGTTTCCCAGAAACCTCTGGCAGAGGATCCATGCAGTTATGCAGTAAAGCACTCTGACCCCTGATCTGGAACAGGTCCTCACCTGATGTACAACCATCAAATTACAGAATAAATTCAGGATTTTGAATCAGTTCAGTTCTATGCCGACAATGTTTGTCTCTTCTGTACATTCATCAATTTGTTCCAAACTGAAACATAACAACAAATATTGAACTGATTGCCATTTAATATTTTTGCAGACCTTCATAGTCCAAAAGCAATGAATTTAGATTGACTGATTAACTTTTCTCTGCCCTTCCAGCAATTCCATATTTTTTTCATCATGAAATCTTCTATCTCTGCTGAAATGTGCAAATCTTGCCTTGTTTACATGCAGGGCTGTCACAATATTCGATTTTCAGTGTACGATTATGGTTGTTCCAATTACTCACATTGGCAACATACAGTATGTTTATGTTTTTAAAACTTTTTCATAGCTGATTGGAAAATAAATTATAGTCTGTAAACTATAGCTATACAAAAGAATACAAACAACAAATACACTTTGCGAATTATTGTTGACAACCAGTATTAAGGCTATGACAAAGCCAGAACCGAAAAAGATGGAAGTGATTTGAGGAGCGCTTAATCATTTACACCATATTATCGTAAATGTCACAATGTCAATAATTTACATTTGAAATAGAAAAGTTTTTATCGATACAACTTATTGTCAGCACCTATTTGTAACACTATGCGGTAGTTTCCTTGCCTTTGTTGGTGCATATTGCTGGCTGTCAGTTGAGAAGCCCAAACCAATGACAGGAATGTGTCTTGCCACCTAAATGCCCACCAGTATGCACAATACAAAGACAAGGGGACAAGAACAAAAGCTTCACAGGTACCTAAACGTATTAGTGCCAAGTAATCCAACAGGTGTATTACCTCTTTTCCATGTAGCTGCCGATGAATATTTTTCAGCAAGGATCCTCCTTCCAATCGCTGGGTGACTGGGCTGTAGCGTTGCACAAAGATGGAGCAGGTTGTAGAGCAAAGTGTTGCTGAGGGAGGAACAGATACAAACAGTGAGGGAGGGGATTTGTTTACAGAACAGGGACTGTTTGAGTACCTGTGCTGCCATCAGCTGAATCAGCTGTGAAATCTTAACCAATGTCATTTTACCAACAAAGGTCATCGCAATAACTCAAATGTATGTTACGAATGTATCCCACACAGATGTTACGCCACACCATTACTCTCAGAGTTTACCGCTTTCAGCCTAAAACTTGTTTGTGGACGGTCTTTATATGAATAACTAACAAGATAACATCTTCCCATGAGAATACATTAATGCTACCTGTTATGGACCAAAAAAAATAAAAGGTTTCAACCAACCAAATTCCTCTTGACAACTGGATTCACGTTATCCCAGAAAGGATGTAATTCTAATTGCCTTCTTTTGTGTTAAATTGGAAGCCCTGACACACAAGGACAAACATCAGTGTCATTATAACAGCTTGTATATCTGCAGTCCAAGGTCCTCCTGTTTCCTTTTTATTCATGATGAATGCAGACTAATGGTGCAGAGCACACATGCCAGCTGGCTGTCAGCTGTAGCAGATTGCCTGGAATTTGCAATGCAACTTAAAGTTTTTGTTGTTGTGACTTATAGTGCAGAACAATGCATTTCTTTCAAAAGGCTGTATGATCATTCTGTGTCGACACAACAAGATGTTTAGTAGTTGATGTACTAGACCAGGTTGAATGTGAGTTGTCTTGACACATTACCTATATTTCTCTTTGCCTGGTCGTTCCTCTGTTGTGTCCCAGAAGCGGGCGTGTTTGATGGCATTCTGCACACGTTCATCCTGATCTGGTAACTGATTGGCAGGATTCTCTGCCAATGAGAGCAGCTGAGGTGGCAGACCAGAGATCAGCTTGGTCTTTGTCAACCACAGAGCCTGATGGACACCTGAGAGAGAAACAGATGAAGATCTGAAGAGACAGATGTTTCTGAAAATTTACTGAAACTCTGATGTTGCTTCCCCTCAATAGCAAATGGATATGTACTGTAGCCTACACTTTACACAGCAAATCACAGGAGAAATTCAATACCTAGCTGTAAATTCAAAGTATTCACATGCATACACATCAACAAAAAGGATCATTATCATTATCATTAGCATGTATTCATTATATGATGGATGTCAAGGCTCATTTGTCAAAGTTGACAATGGTCATTTAAGCTAATACCAGAACATCTCAAAAATATACTAATGTCAGAAATGACCACCTGGAGGACAACAGCGAATCCTTTCTATATCCCGATTGCCTAATTTGGATCAACAGATCACAATAAATAAGATCTGTATGGACAGAAGGCTTTTCTGAGACAGTGAGCATTAAAGACTGATCATACCATCTATCAAATTCATCATAAACTTCAGACCTGTATGAGTATCTAACCTTCAGTACTTCAAATGCACACACAGGAATAAAGCAACTTTTAAAACTACTGATTTATTCAGTATTGCTGTGCTGGGAGATAACGAGCAACACAAAGAATATTCATTGCAGACTTTACCAATATCAGTGAAAATACAAAATACTGATATTACACTTTATTAGTAAGTGTATCTGATATAACTTAAAGTTTCTATATCTTGCCATCGTCAATGTGGGCAAAACAAAGATAATAATGGCTGTTTGTTTTCATGTTTCTGGTTACATGCAAAGTTCCAAGTTGTGTTCTTCAGTCTTGTTTTGGTCACTTTGTTATAATAAGGACATGTCCTGGCAGTATCTGGCTGTTAAAAGGGGTTTCGTTACATTTTGACGATTTCTTGATTTTATTTTTAAATAAAAATTTATTTAATTCTTTCTTAAAATCCTTCAAGATTCAGTGAGATGTTCTAATAAAAGCAATGCATGGTCCTCGAAGCAGTAACTAATCCAAATCCGAAGTTATCAGTGTCTTTGCAATAGGGAGTTGTGTCGCCTGTTTTAGTCAACACATGTAACTAAGTGCAATTGTTAGCAAGGAGTACCTGCTTGTTTTTACAAAAGCAATGAACTAAAAGAAGCATACATCTGTGTCACCTTACCTTCCAGTACGCTTGTCCTCTGGTTGAACACATAGCACGGTTTCTCTTTGTACAGAGGCATCTCGTGAGACGGGGGAGCCTTGTAATGTCGAGGGTCCTCGTAGTCTCTCTCCCACTGTGGGTGTACAGGCTTGGCCAGACCCGGCACGTAATGCATCCTCTCCCCGTAGGTGACTCTCTCCAGTCCGGGGATCTCAACTCTCTCCCTGGGTTTTCGTGCTGGAGGAACCTTGGCTGTCAGACAGCGGCTGACACCGAAGTGTCTCCGGGCCTGCAGGCATCCGGCTCCTCCATGTGCGGACAACCGTCTCAAATCCTTCAAGAAAACAGTTTGAGAAAACAACGGAGCCGCCGTCTTCAAACACTGAGCCGTTTCTTGAAACATGCTGTCTCCCGGTGCCCCCCTCAGAAAGTTCTTAAGATTTATGCTAATCTGGCAGAAGTCATTGCCTGTCACCAAATGATGCTGTAGGAGGCCGCCATGTTGGATCCTCTAACTTCTTCGGTGACTTTTTGACAGTTACAAGCGTAACGAAAAGACGATTTGTGATGAGAGCGCCCCCGGCAGGTTGCGACAGGAACTAACGGTGCTTGGTTTTACATCTCACACTACACTTCATATTTCACAAGACAGACAATATAATCTGTATTAAAGGGGCGTTACCAATATCTTAGGTATACTGACTTCGGTGTTTCGCGACTTCCGACTTCAAACTTGTTCACCTCTAATAATTCTCTGATTATTTTCTTTTTGTTTAACTGAATTAGTATTTGGTTACACAATCCAACACTAAATAATTTATTGAGACCTAATAACAGCCCGATGTTAAAAATGTAACATGTGAGCATGTTTTACACTTCATTTAGGTAAATACTAAAATTAACCTAAAAAATAACCAGACCAACATGTTTGGTTGGTGAACAATTTTTAATTGTAAATTCTCTCTTTAATCTGGTCAGTAGAAATGTCCCTGTCTGCGCACATCATATATCACATGTTTGCTTTATTGCATTTATAAATATCATTATAATACGTATTTTGTTTGTTTTTTCAATTTGCTCATTTATTTAAATATTTACACCTGACCTTGCACCTTGTTTGTTGCTTGTGATAAAGGTAAGAGAATATATTTCTGTTATTCAGTGGTTTATCGTATAAAACAAGAAACATACAAATTATTTATTTTTTTTTATTAACAAGTCAGCTCAAGTTTTTCTAGACACCATAAGCATATTACAAAATGTAAGTGTACACCCAGATAAAAATAAACTAAACCACTCACTAATAAGGTAATACAAATCAAACAATACAATGAATGTTAGAACTGCTTGGAAGAAGCTTAAAAATCAGCACATTTATCAGGATCCAGACAAGATTAAGACCAGAAGCTACTTCAGTGGCATTAAATGCATAATATGGGGGCTAAAGAACACATAAGTTATATTTGAAAATAAATGCCTGAAACAATGCAATGTTGAGAGGAGATATTTAAATCCTACTCTTATCACTCTTGCATTTTACAGCCAGGGCAGCCAAACTGAGGAGGAGGATGGCAGTTTTTCCCAGTAGAATCCAATACCATATCTGACCCAGCAGACCTACATGGACACAGATGGATGCAAACTTGACTATTAGTTATGTAAAACTGAAAAAAAGCAAGAACCCACACAGAGATAAGAACAAAACAGGTAGAGTAAGTTGTTTAAGAAAAGACATGGAAAAAAATAATTTGAAATGAAACATAATTGAAATGTATTTAATGTATATGTGTTAAAGGAAACATGTTGGGTTACACTACTCTGCATTTTAGTGAGGCCTAGTATAGTGAGCTGCAAATGGCTCACTTATGCAATAATTATGCTGTTCAATCAGCATCTTGATATATCATGCCGATCAGATAGATGGATCATTCGGAAGAGGAAAAGTACTCACTGACATGGATTTGTGGAAGAGTTACAAATCTGTAGTTTGTAAAAAGCTTGCAGATTTTTTAATTGTGCAGCTCCCCTTCAGAAAAGTTGTGCCACATGGCTGTGAGCCCTCACCTGATGTACTGCTGGTCTGTTGGGTGCTATGACACTGGGGGGTGCTGGGTGTGGTAGACATCGTCAGGTTATCTGGACAGAGGACAGTTAATCATTATTTATAGAGCCCCAAGGTGTTAAATATTGAATAAATCAATAACTAACAATAAAATGTTATATGAATAAATTGTTTATAAATTATACATTTTAATTAAAAATGACTTTTTGGCCAGTCTTTACTTCATGCCACTTTTTATTTCCAAACATTTTTCATGGCGGTGATGTCATCATCCCATCACCGTTCAACCAGTCACATGCCCCCCAATTATGCTGGTGAGCCCAACAACTGCTACCACATTTAACCAGTTTGAACCTGTAAACTAGAGTAACAACACTGTTGAAGTAATCCTTATCCTGATAACTAGAGGCTGGTGCTGTAAATGAACAGAAAACACAGGTGCAAAAAACTGATGTCTCTGTGTATTTATTTGTAATGACAAGGCTGCATCTAATACCTACATGACTAAGTAGCTCAGGCATGTTTGTAAGGTTAGCATGTTACTCAGTATTAGAGGTCAGAGTTAGTTCTCACAGCAGCTAAGGTTGGCTAAGAAAATATTGTTAACACAATTTAACTTTGGTGTTTACTGATAAACCAAACCCACAAGTTAGATTAGCTAGAGAGCTGGCTAGGTAGGTAGCAAATGCTGCTTTAAGTTGTGAGACTTAAAACAAAAAAAATGTATTCTGGTAGCTTCTTTTATTTCTTTTTATTTCTTTTATTTACAGCAGCAAGCTCAGTCGGTTGATTCAGCATTAGTATGACATTGTTGTTGCTCTAGCTAACAGAAGTTAACTAGCTAAAATTAGCTATTGTGTATTATTCAACCTATTTGACATGTTGTTGAGCTACAACAATGTGATGCTGCTGCTAATTTTTTGCAGAATTTTTGTTTTTGTTTTGTTTTGTTTTGTTTGACAAATGTTTTGTTACATGTGTTTCTCCTGCTGCAAAACCAATTCAGGGAAAAATTAATAAAGATGAGATGAGTTTAGCTGAGCAGTTGTTGCTAGCTTTAGATGCTGGGGGCATGCGGTTAGTAGTGTCAAAACACTATCATTAAAAGTGACATTGACCAAAATGCGATTACAAAATGGACCCCATAAAGTAAAACCAGAAATGAAATGTAAGGGTTATTTTAAAGGGCTGAGCTGTTTCTGTTCACTTGCATCTTACCGGATATCTCAATCAACAGCTGGGGGCTGATTGTATCAGGTGGTTGGGTCATGCAGAAGTAATTACCAGTGTCTGCCTTTGAAGCAGAGCTGATACTCAGGACAACTTTTACATTGGGGAGGGTGGAGGTAATATTGACAAGCAACGCTCTCTCCTAAGAGATGAAAACAGTTACTGTGAGAAAACACTTTAGAACCAGCATTTGCTCACTGTCTGAACAATTACTTAACACCAAAGCAGTGTTTACTGGCCTCTCTGCTTAAGGGGTTGACAGTATAGTTACCACCTTACAATTATGTCATGGTGCACTGACAAACACAAGACTATGCTACATCCCATCATCAAGGAAACAAGGTATACAAATAAACCATTTTTAGGTCGATGTGAAAACTTTTTGTTCACTCATGTAATATGAATTAAACGGACAGGAAGAAATTATGTAAAACGTAAAAAGGCAGGAAAGATTACATCTAAATTAAATTACATTTCACTGAATGTTCATCTCATGACACTTTGTCATCATGGCATTGTAACACTTTCCTGATGTGCTCAATGCACAATGCACAATGTGGTGCAAACTATGCAACTAACCACATATAAGAAACAGCTCAATTTATGATGTGAAAAATGATCAATGCCAAAAGACTTTAAAAAGACATTTTTAAAAAACTACCTTTAGCCCATTGTCTCTCCACAGCTGTGCAACATGTTCGGGTCTTAAACATGTGAACTCACAGCTCAGTTCGAAGCCCTGTCCTGGAAGCAGAACCATACCATCTCCAGAAATATTTACAGTCGTTCCACTGCAACCACCTACAGATAGTGCAATTAAATAAGTCAGACATAAAAGGCCAAAAGAACTTCTTCACACCACAATTCTCTTGAGTTTATAGCATTTCTGGGATTGAATTATCAGCTTGAGTATTTGTTGCTCAGGTACTAGAGTTTTATTATGACAGAATTGTTGCATAGGTTATTCCACAGTACATTTTGATTGTCCCAGTAAAAAATGCAGGGGTGAAACTAAGAATTTCAACACAACTCTGTTCTATTTAATTGTCTCAATAAATCATGACAGTGTGACAGTAGGTCATCACACACAAAAAACAGGAAATACCCTGAAATAACAAAATCCTTTAACTTAATCAGTTGAATAGAATTCAGCCATCAATCATTTCATCTTTTACACCTGTGCTTTTACTGTCACATGTCAAAATGTTCCTGTGAATAAGGCATTGTTTACTGCTGCATGTACTTTTTAAAAGTAGAACAAATCTACACAGATTACTTTGGAAACATTTATATTTCTTAATATGACTGTAATTACTGAATTAGGTGCGCTACAATAAATGCATAACAACATGAAACACTACTACTAATAATAATGTGAATACTTTTCAGTTACAATTAAATATTACCTTCAGTTTGAGTCCAGTTCAAAAAACTCATCACCAAAAAGAAAATGTAATAGTTTTTCCTCATCCTTTTTGTGACCTGCCTGTCACTATCAGACTGTGCTTTCAGGGTCAGGTATACATAGAAATGTCATGTTGTCTTAAGACAGACGGACTATCTGGCTACCAGATGCAGCAGAGTCCCAGACAGGATGTACATCTCGGCTTTTTTTGAGCTGATAAGTGCTGTGATAACCATAGCGGAAAATGCTTTTCACTGAAAAAGCAGACCACAACATTATTGTTGTTATCCTTCATATATGGCAGGCAATGGTTAGAAATCCCCAGATGTACTGTGGTGATTGTAGAACGTACAGCGGACTGACAGTTAGTGCTGATGTCAGTACAATAACTGAAATTCTTTCTTGTTATCCATCTAATCAACGAGACAAATGACATTTAACAGAAATGAGACTGAGAAGGTAACAATAAGACATTTTACATACTAATAATTAATAGTAGCTTTATTGTACTTTATGATGTTCCTAATCTTCATTGCAAACCCAGCTTCACTCAAGTACTACAACATTACTATAGGGAGATATTATGGGTACTTAATCTTTTCTCAGGGTTTTAGCCAAATATTTACATAAACATCATTACAGAAGCAAATGATAGGTTCAAAACAAATGTTAACCAGTCAGACTGGATGTGATATCACAGCTCTTTTGCTTAAATAGTACAGATACATTGGTGGATAAATGTCATCACTGCAACGGGTGCACTGAGGCCCAGAAGCTTTTAAAGCCCATGAAAAATGCCAGTTGTTGCTGCTCATTTACTATAAATCTATATTTATTATAAATGATGGAGCTATTGTATTTTAAAATTATAAACATGGATAGATTAAGCTCTAAAGGGGCCTATGCTGGAACAGCTCCAGGTCCATTGTGTCAAAGACAGAAAATTAATTTAACTCTACTTTTATCAAAAATATACACCAT
>JAUZTA010000005.1:1489807-1500865 GCA_034780835.1 Ctenochaetus striatus
ACCTTAACTGTGTAATTATGTTCAGTGTAACAGGTTTCTTTTTTTCAATATTTAACATTGCTATCCATAAGTTACCAATAAACAGTCTTTGTTACTGTCAGTGGCTTCATCCATCGGCAGAGAAAAGCAGCTGTCACACACCTTATCATTAAGCTCTCTGTCCTTTGACATGTCAGAAATGTGCATGCCGACGGTGTTGTTGGACAGAGGATTAACCCTTAGTTTGCTGGCTGCAGAGTCATCAAGCATAGTTGAAACCATGTCCATAGCACAGGGTAGTATTAATTCCTCCGCTATTGTGTGCAGCTTTTTACACTGTGCCACTCGGTAGGCAACTTTATATGAGACGAGTTGAGCATTTCCCGGCTGGGATGCAGCTTTAGTAAAAAGAGGCTGTTTAGTAGGGCAGTTTACAAGTTTTTGTCTGAAAACTCAACTGGCTTGTCTTTGTGCTCTGGATGTTTTGTCTCCAGGTGGCGTCTTAGCTTGTTCGGCTTCAAGCTGTCACAAGCTAGCACTTTAAGACAGACACCACACTGCGGTCCCTCCTCATTACCCACCGTTGTACAGGTGAAGCCAAAGGCAAGATATGTGTCGTCGTATTTTCTAGTCTTTACCTTGGAAGGAAATTACTTTGGAAGCACATTTGGCGATGCTTCATCCTCTGCTTAGCGTTTATGCGGGAGCCCCGTCAAAAACATGTCCATGTCATACTAGCAGAGTGATTTACTGATTGATTGATTCATTCCACTCGCGCACCCCTTGCAATTGCACGCCCACCACTTTGGGAACCACTGATCCAAAGCATGTGTCAGAGGCACATTACTCAGAAGTCTTCCATGTGTGTATTAAATGGTCACTTAATGAATAGCAGCAGTGTATCGGCTGTCTTTCAAATGTCAGTACTTGTCAAACTCTACATCCATACAATAAGAGCCTCTTAAAACGATACTAAGCAAAGCCAAGCTATCAAATGACAAAGCTGATTTTTTAATCCTCTTCAAAGTTGCTTTCACTGGTAACTGACCTGACTGTCATCTGGTGAATCCTGTTGTTCCCCCTCATCCCTCAAATCTTCTTCAATCTCTTCATCACCTTCCATCTGAAACACACGGAGTTGCAAAAAATGAGCTGCATGGATTTATGTTAATGATGAATGAATGAAGAGATAGACAAAACTAAAACAGTAAAAACTAAGTTAAACAGACAGATTTAGAACATATGAAAGCTGGTCCATCCTCAGTCTGTAATGCATCTCAAGTGTTAAGTGTGATCCCAGTGAGAGATACATGGAGAATTAAAAGGCCACAAATTCTGTTTCTTGGTTATGTGTGACTGTGTTTTACCTGCAGTGCTATTGTTGGTTTTAGTCGTAATTTTTTAGTTGTCGGAGATGTGTGTGAACTTTCTGGTCTGCTCTCCTCTTCTTCCTCCTCCTCTTCCTCCTCTCTGCTTCGCTTTGTACCTGCTTTAATTATAAACACACACACACACACACACACACACAGAAAAAGCTTACAAAATGACATGAAAAAGAACAACATCAGTAGGTTTCCACAGTTTAAACTGTCCCCAGTGGCTGGTATCCAGTCCGGTTGCAACATCTGATGGAGTGAAAAGTGGAAGAGGACTGCTTTTATCTCCTCTGAGCACACTGCTGTCATAGCCAACAGTGTTCACTCAGGGAGATTATTTAGTGTGTGGGGGAA
Organism: Ctenochaetus striatus; assembly: GCA_034780835.1. Taxonomy (NCBI): domain Eukaryota; kingdom Metazoa; phylum Chordata; class Actinopteri; order Acanthuriformes; family Acanthuridae; genus Ctenochaetus; species Ctenochaetus striatus. The sequence goes on from JAUZTA010000005.1 coordinate 1,491,517, forward strand.
ACACAGCAGGCCAATTATAACCTGAATATTAAGAATAAATATTCAAGATCCTGTCTTTTGCTTCTTTCCTGTTTCCGTGTTTTCTGGGTAACTGTAACATTGTCGTTGATTAGGCACAAAGTCCTGCTCACCTGCTCCAATCAGAGACGAGGATGTAGATGGTCGCTCTGCTTCCATAGTTGAGCCTGGATCCTGATTGGCTACCTGCTGCTGGGTAGGCTGGACAAAAGCTGTGGCCTGCGTGCTGGTTGGCTGAGTTAATGATGTGGGTGTGTTCACCAGAATGGAGCTGGTAGAATGTACAGAGGCTCCAGCACCCATCAGCACTGAGGAGAGAAACATTAGTCAACTCACACGAGATGAGTGTAACTGATCAGCTAAAGTGACCGTACAACTGACCACTACCAACAGAGACAACAGCATATTCACCTTTTTTAGAGTAAGTCTTCAAAATAATCTACAATGTTCTTCCAGCTTATTAAATTTGTTCATTTTTAATCTCTCACCTTCTTGGCTGTCAGCCTGTGTGGTTGGCATGACAGTGGCTGTAGGCGTGGGGATGGGGACAGTTGCCGGGGTGATTATCGGCCGGATGCTGGCACGAGGTGTAGCCTTGCTACTAGTGGAGGGGCTTGGTTTGTTGCTAGGAGATGGAGTACTTGGAGTAGGGCGGATGTTGGCAGTGGGGGGGTCAGACAGGCTGGAGCTGATAGAGAAAAGTGAGAAGTATTTGGAGGTTGCTTTTTTTCTTTCAGAAAGTTTTCATGTGCAATTAGTTATTTGTTTTTAAGGCAAAAAAAGCTTTTGCTTCACTAATACTAAATACGCATCCACTACTCTGTTTCTAAGAACTGAAACTAGAATTCTGACTACATTCTTGATCTAAAAATGTAAATTTCTACAAAAAGTCTAATTGAAAAAGCTTAATAACAACCTTTCAAAAAAAATCAGAGGTGTTTGTAGAAGTTTGTCTTGAATAGTTACCTTCCTCTTTCCTGGGCAGGACTCTTCAGAGAGATCTGTCTCTGGTCTGCAGGTCTGACCTGAGTACCAACCTTAGCACAGACACAAATTGGTTATATTAAAATTCAATGCCAGAAATAACTCACAGGGAATTGTAACATAGAGGGCTATTTGGTTAAAAGGAACTAGTTAAAATAAGAAACAAGTGGTAATGTTTGCGAAAAAAGTTGCAATATTTCCAGGGAATAAAACTGAAAATAAAAAAATCTTTCAGTACTTTGAGTCATACCTTTTCAAGTTTGTCAAGTCATTTCCCTGTGTGGTCTAAACATGGTCATATCAGCAACGTATACAGTAACAACATAAAGCACAGAAGGTTCTGCATTTTCGATTTTATAAAGTCTTCTGAGGTTAAATCACTTTTGGATGCTATAACTGAGCTCCTGGGCTCAGCTGTAGACCAGTTCCCACTGTGTTCCAGTTATTGCTTTAGGACACCCATGGTTTTTGACTCATGCACCACGTAGCTGGCATTATTTTTATATAAGTGATCTTGAATTTTTCTACAGTGCTACTTAGTAGCCCTGATACTCTGTCACATGATTCAAATTACCATTCAAAATACCATACCAGTATTCAAAATAATATTACACAGTGCATTTTAAGAAAAGGAAAAAATGAACTGGATATCTATTTGCCTATGTACATAACTAGAGAATGAAATAAGAAATTTTAAAAGCATTTGGTCTAAACTGCTGAGTCAAAAAAAAGAAAGAAAAAAAGATCATCGGTCCCAAATTATGTGCGGTCACGTCTCCATTACATGTCGGCACCCAGCATGATGCATGTACCTTAGCTCCGCTCTGGTCCTGTGGCTCCTCTCTGGGGTCAGAGTGGGCATGCGTCTCTCTCAGTTCTCTCAGTTCTCTGTCCAGTCGAAGAAGTCGTCCTTCATACTGAGACTTGAGGGCGTTCATTCTCACCTCCATTTCCTCCTTATTTTGTTTTAGTTCTTCTATCTCTTGACTGAGCTGCTCCTTAGTGCCTACAGGTTACAGTGCAGGTGATGAATTCAAGATACCCATGACCTCCAGAGAAGCATGTTTAGTTGCACTGCAACAGATCTTTATTTTACTTTCTGTGTGCATAACTGCTTTTGTGGAACTCACTGTTCAGTTGGTTGATTTTGGTCTTGGCTCCCATGAAGACTTTCTTAGTCTTTTCCTCTTTTTCAGCCATCTGCTGTCTGAGCTGCTCCTCTCTGTTCTTGCCCTCGGAGAGCTGCATAGAAAACATAGCATAGTGTTATAACTGCTGTTCTTACAAGGGTGAATGACATTATAAGACAACAGCTGAGCTGACCATGAAACTTTACTTCATATACTCCAAATCATGGACTTGGCAAACCAGAAACTGGTCTACAAATGACTTGTCAGCTAGAACTTATTCTTTTCCTGCATCCTTGTAAAACAACTCCAATTCCAAAATTGCTGCTACTCTGTGTTAAATATTAAAAAACAACAGATTGGGATGATCTCCTAAACTCTTTCAAAATGTACAGTAGTTAAAAGTCAGATCAAACTCAAATGAGCACTAATGCATTAATGTCAATAGAGAAATGCAATTGAAAACAAAAGTTGGATTACAACTACATTTGAAAAGCCTGATGTGGAAGTACCTCTTGTCTGAGTTTTGTCAGCTCCCCTTGCAGTGCCTGGACATCATCACCAGAGTCACTGGCCTGGGTGGACAGTGAACTCTGGCTCTGGTTGGCCTGTGTGGCACGACTAACTTCGTTAGCCTGGTTAGCTTCAGCTAGCTGCTCCTGCAGACGCTTGATGTCTGCCTCACGCTCACCAACCACCTGAGAATCAATTAGAAAAGGCAGAAATGTTGTGTGTGTGAGATATTTAAAAACTGAGGGAGCATGACGCAGGTGAAGAATAGATAGAGAAATAGCAAAAGAACCGTGTCGTGTGACTTGCAGACACTTAATGCCTCTTTAGGTTCTGCAACACCAGAACTCCATTTAAAATCACACACCGGGTACGCATAATGTTTACTTTGCATAAACAAAGGTGATGTAAAAATAGATCTTTTGCTGTGCTGGTGCATGATCTCTCTAAAAAAAGAGCTTATTTCAATTGATTCAACAAGGAAATGTCAGCGTTTGTTAGTAAAATTTAGGTAAATTCAGCTTAATCGTTGGCAAAAAGAACTTCAAACATACACCTTTTCAGAAGATAAATCCTTGTTCAGGATGTTACAGAACTTAATTAAACAAACATCACTGCACAGCTGCACATCACTTCTTCAAGCTGTGTTATTTTTAGCTTTAAAACACAGTTCAGTGCTACGCTTTTTCAAACCTTTTGTAGGTTGTCCAGCTGGCCTTGAAGCTCAGTCACCTGTGGGAAAGTAAGCACAGATACAGTGCATATGAATATACATACTACACAAAAAAAGCCCAAGGTTTGATTACAACAGCAACGACCTTATGAAATATTCACATAAAACAATATTTTTTTTGTACTGTTGACATTTTCTGTATGAACATAATTTTAATTCAATATACAGCAAAGGAAAAGAAGCTTCTAACCTTGTTTTCTGCTTGGCTGAGAGCGGTCTTGAGGTTGCCAACCTCCTGGCTGTGGCTCTGTTCACTGCTCTGCTGGCTTTGCTGTAGTTCTTTCTGACTGGCGAGGTTCTGCTGGAGCTCTCTCTGGATCTGCTGGATCTGGTTCTGACGGGCTTGAGCTTGAGACTGGGCTGATTTTAACTGGTTCTGTGCCTTAAATTAGAGGAGGAGCTGGTTAGGTTGGTAATGTGGGTTGGTCACAAAATGACTCACATGCTGCTGTGTTCTTACCTGCTGGGTGCGGATCTTTTCTTGCTGAAGCTCTTTCTGACTCTGATTCAGCTGGTTCTGATTTTGCTGTAGTTGAGTCTGGGTCTGAGACAACTGAGACTGAACCTGTAGAATAAAGAGGGAAAAAGCCAGTGATTCCTGCCTTTATGATGTATTTCCTTCACTAAAGAATTCTACATGCAGAGCTGCATATTTACTCTTCTCCTTTTTGCGTGCTTGGTGTTACTACCACCTAATCCTCTCTAAGAAACTAATAAAAGAATTAGAAGCATAAACATTAAGACAACACTGCATTTGCCACATCTAGCTTGATCAAACACAGACTGGGTTGCAGTTTAGATGAACCTGAATGGGCAACAGTACCTGCATCAGCTGGTTCTGAGTCTGTGTCAGTTGGTTTTGAACCTCCTGGGACTTTTCTTTGGTCTGCTGGTTTTCCTTCTGGGCCTCCTCAAGCTCCTGCTGGGATTTCTGGGCCTGGTAAGGGGGAAAAAAAGTCTCTTGATCTTTCTGGCAGTCTGGTTCATCGGTGCTATATGTTATATTTAGAACCAATAGGAAATCATTATATTGATGTCAAATTCAGGTGCCTGTGTACTCATGCATATTGTTGATGACAAGTATAACCCATGCTTAGTATGACACTGTGGTGAAAGAATGCAGTTTTGACGACATGTTTTTTAGACATTTGAAGCTGAACCCGGGTCATGTGAGTGCAAACTGTTGTGACAGAAGTCTTTTAATGCAGCATATTTGAGTGCAACAGTTAACGTGAGCATTCACAATCTGTGAACATGAGGAATTAAATGCCCTTATGTAAAGTAAGTATTGTTTGTTAACGTATCAGGGTGCTCCATCATTGCATGCCAGGTTCTTGAAGGCTTAAAACCTATCTTCACTTACTTCCTCCTGTTTCTTCTGCACCTCCTCTTTCAGTGTGTTCAGTTCCTCTTTGGCTTTGTTGAGCTCCTCCTGAGCTTTGGTCAGCTTCTGCTGCACCTCCTGGCTCGTACCCGCTTCACTTCCTACTTTAGCAGCTGTTTCCTCAACCAGCTGTAACACACACCCACAAAATTGCAGTTTTCATCCATACTCAACTAGTTGTCAACTGCAGCCTCCGCTGATCTAATTCCACAAACACAGTCCCACCTTGTCATGTTGGGCTTTGAGCTCCTCATACTGGGTCTTGTAGCGACGGCCAATCTTCTTAACCTGAGTGATGGTCTTATTCTTCTCCTGAATGTCGCTGGTTTTGGTTTCAAGGTCTTTCTTCAGAGTGTCTCTCTCTGATGTCAGACGGGCTACAGAGTCTCTTAGAGCCTGCAGCTGAGTCTGGGCCGAATTATTGCTGGCATTGGTTCTAATACACACATAATGATGATGTCAGTCAGGTTATTTTTAGGAATACATTGATCAATCTGCAACTCAGCACAATATCTGCTGAAGTTCTGCTCTGGTCATTTCAACAGCCCAACTACAAAGGCCAGGCAGAAACTGCAGGACAGAAAATCAGACCTGAACAGAAAACATCTTTTACTGTTTAACAGCCCGTCTCTGGCTTCAGCTTCTTTGAACTTATGGCAAAGTCTAACTTTCTTGGTAAAACCTGGTACTTCAGGGTTTTGCCGATCCTTAAGGTATACTTTAGATTTATTTATTCATTTATTTATTTTCATGAATTCAACCTGATGGTGTGTGTGTGTGTTCAGTTAGTGTCCTAGCTGGTGTTCTACCTCGCCAGTTCAGTCTTCAGCTTGGCTGTCTCTTCAGCTAGCTGTGCTATGCGTCTCTGCTGAGCTTCTCTCTCAGTGGCCATTTTCTGTCTCTCTTCCACATCTCCGTCTTTCTGTTGGCTAATCAGTTGCTGTGGGGGAGGGGGGGCAGTCATTTTAAGTACAAAGTATAATAGTGTCTGCAACAAGTTGAAGATAAGAACATAATATTCACAACATAACAGTTCCTAAAAACACACACAGCACAATGACCTGTGTTTTAGCCTTCCAGCGTTTAAGGTCTTCTTCCAGTATTCTCTTGTCAGCCTGAAGGGAGCCATTTCTCTCTGACAGCTGAGACAAGGAGTGATGAAGTGGGCTTATGTCTGACTGGAGTTTCGAAACCTGATTGAATAAGAAACATACACAATGAGGGTATAAAAAGCACAAAGGTTAAAAAAGAACTTCCTCTCACAAATACAACAAAGCTCTGGGAAGAGCAGTTTTATTTTAAAGAAAACATTCATTTAATGATAAATTGAAAGAAGGGCTGATATCGGGGCAGTAAACTGCAATGGGCAGTAACAGTCTGATTCTATTTGTCATTTGAAATTCAAACAGGCATTGTGTGTTGTTTCCCAAATGTTTCCATTGCTCCACTAAATTTCTTGGTGATTAAATCTTAATACTCACGCTAACAAAACTAAGCACAAATTTGCATATTTTATGAGGATAGAATATCTTTACTTGTTTAAGCAAACTTGTTCAAGTAAGTAACACTAACACAGGGGAAACACGTTTCCCTTTTGATAAAATTTGAGAGATTTAGGGAACAAATGCAACTGAGCAGCATAGACTTATTCACTGATTGCAGTCACAAAAACAACTTTAGAATAAAATACAAAAGCTGACAATAAAAAAAAGACACAAACCATTACATACAAAACTTGACTCTTACTTTAGCCTGAGCTTGCTGCAGCTCTTGCTCCAGCTTATCTCTGTCTATTTTCAGCATCCTGTTGGTTTCTTGGAGAGCACTGAATGTCTCAATCTTCTTCAGCTGTTCTTCCTGCTGAGCCAGAGTCTTCATCGTTGCCTGAGTCATGGAGTGAGGGTAAACAATTACAGGTTAGAGTTGTTTTTTTTCTTAAGCCTTCGATTAGCATTATTCATTTATTAACATGATGGTTGGCTGACTTGCTGAAGGCAATGACTCTTTCACAGCCTGAACACATTCCGACAGTAAATCAATCAAACAGCCAAATATGTGAATACATGAACTCTTAATGCATTCATTCATTGTTTTCTCATTTTCAGTCTTCTATCATACTCTGCCTTCACATGCAATTGAAAAGTAATGGTAGCATGTCTCAAAACATTTTTTTCCTCTGCCTAACACAAAGTACTCACTCAATTATAAATCCTAATTATCCACCCTCCTACATCTGGAGATGCTAAATTTCTCACTCTAGAAAATGTTGTTGGTTAACATTCCCAAACAGTGTACTGCAAACCAATGATGTGTGCAGTTACTAAATCAATCAATTAAATGTTGCTATCATGGCTAGTTCACACCAGAAGGGGGGATACTTGTCCAGGAAGTATACTTTTTAATCTAACTCGATGAAGGAAATAGTTCAATCAAACCAGAGTTGTATGTTGAACAGTGTGAAGTTAAACCAAGACAGTGTTGTTGAGTTTCATTTAGTTTGAGATGACATCAAATATGAATTGTGTTTTGAGTTAACCATGGAATCAAGCTCATACTACCTTGGACTAAACATCATTAGGATTTTGCAAAGTTTGTGAAGCAAACTTGCTGCTCACATATTACAACATAGACTAAATAGACTAGTCCAAGCATAAATTTCCCTTTAAATGTCAGGCAAACTAACTGGACACAGGGATACTGTTGATGTTGTTTTTATCTTGAACAGCTAAGTTACTCAATGAGCTCCCCAAATTCTTTATATTTCCATATCTATCACTAGTCTTCCATCCCTTCATCTTTTCACTTTTTACCTGCATTTTCTCCCTCTCAGCGTTCAGAGCTTCCTGTAGCTCCTTCACTTCTCTCTCTTGGTGTTCCACTCGCTGTTTGTGGCGAAGAGCTTCTCCCTCGGACGCCTCACATTGAGCCACAGCAATCTCCTTCTCCCGCCGCACAAACCTACAATCACACACACACACACACACACACACACACAGAGGTTTGCATAGCTATACTTGTAAGGAAACTGCCTTCGATTCATTGTGGAAAGCCTAAATGACTGGTCCTTAAACTGGGGGATGGGGGGGGGGGGGCGCAAAGTCCCTGCAGGTGGGACATAAATGACCAGACAAAAAATATGGAGAGAAAATAAGTCAAATGAATGTATGTTTGTAGGGAGAACTCTCCTCACTCCTAAAGGCGGGCATGGCAGAAAACTTGAGAACTATTCGCCAAAATTTAAGTCCGACTCAACCAAACCTCAATTTGCACCTTGAACTTAATCTCAACCAGGACCTCAGAAATGATGCTTCCCATTATAAGGACAAGTCTTTGGTCAAACATGGAAGGTGTTGATACTGAAAAAGTTCCCCAATTGGCAGCAAAAACACAGACACACACGTATCAAACTCAGTCCTGAGGAATTAACACTGAGAAAGTTTTTAACTATAAAAATTCCAAAGCTCTCCTCACACGTGCTTGTTCAAACACACAGCCACCTGTGGCTGCGGTGGTATTACCTGAGTATTTCTAGAATTTGTTCTGTGGTCTTCCCTTCCTCGCTAAATGACAAATCATGCTGCAGCTGTTGCTGCTGCATCTGACGACTCCTGGAGGCCATTTCATCCATCTGTTGGTGCAGGAGTGCATTCTGCTTCACCAACTCTGCACTGCGACGACTCTGGTTGGACAGATCCTCCTGAAAAGAGTCAGGCACAATCAATTAGAGCAACATTTCCTCAGGTGTCCTTTAAAGACACTTTGGAATCTTTGAAAAGGTACAAATGTAAACCAGCTACATTGCACATTAATGTCATTCACTGAAAGTTATTTGAATTAATAGTTTTCTGGATAAACTTTATAAACACATATCCAAGGCTGTGTCAAAGGGCTCATGTCTGTGCCCTCTACCTTCAGCTTTCTTTCCTCTGTGTTCGCGGCAGCAGTCTTCTCCTGCAGGAGGGAGGAGGTCTTGTTCAGTCGTTCCTCTAACTCCCTCTTCTGTGCTGCTTCTTGCTGAGATCTTTTCTTCAGTTCCTGCAGTGCCTCCACATCGGCAGCATGAAGCATTAGCTCCCGCTCATACTTGGCCTGTGCCTCTGCAGCTAGCTTCGTCTGAGAGGAGGAGAGAGGATAAATAAGTTAAGCCCACACAGGTGAACACAGCTTTTGAATTCTTGTCAGTGGATATGTCCTGTGTGTTACTGAACCTGCAGCAGGCTGTCCTGTATGGCCTTCTGCTCCTGTGTAACAGCAGCAGCAGCTCTCTCTAGCGCCTCCTGCTGCTCTGCCTGGCTGCTCTTCAGACTGCGCTGCAGCTCGCATACCTGGACAAGACAGCAAGAAAAATTATATAGACACAAGAACTTTGTTGCATCTATCTGACGGCTTTATATATCTGGAGTTCATCAAAGTGATGACACATTTCTTAGTCAACCAAGACATTTCAGACCAAATATCTGACTTATCAACTAAGAGGCAGTTAATCAAGACATCTCAATAATTGCTTGCAAGTGCTCTCTGGTGAATACTGTAAACTTGTATATGCTTCCCCTAGGCAATATTATTAGAAAGCACTCAGTTAACTTTCACTGT
>JAUZTA010000005.1:1595192-1607932 GCA_034780835.1 Ctenochaetus striatus
AAAAAAAATAAAAAATAAAGATCTGAGAGCTGAAAGCAGCAACAATAATATAATAATAATAGTACTATTGGAACCTTGTGAAGTCCTATTTGAGGGATGGTTGGAGAGAAAGGCTTGGGTGCACGGCTCACGGTGCACACAGGCCGACCAGAGAGAAAGAAACAGTCTTTGAAGAGGAGCCGAGCCCAGAAGGAGCGGCTGTGAGGATTATCCCTGACTACACTATCGATCAGAGAGATTTAACTTAACACACACACCTCGTCCTCTCTGACGCATAGTAAATATACCTGGCCAAAAAATAAACAATAAAGAGTGAGAGAAATCATCAACAACAATGTAAAAGGAAAAAAAAAAAAAACAGGATTCATAATAGTTTGGATATTTCTTGTGGAGGCGTGTAAACGTGGTGAGGGGGAGAAGTGGGGGGGTGGGGTCAGAGGTGAGGAAATGTCCAAGGTCAGTCAGTTTTGTGTTTTATTTCAGTCACTCTTGTCCTTCTGTGGAGATGCCTCCTCCTCCTCCTCTCCTCCAATCCCTCTCTCTGCTGGGGCCGAATCCTCCCCCCTCACCTCCTCCTCCCCGCCTCCCTCCTTCTCTTCCACCAAGTCACTCTCTCCTCCCTCCTCCTCCTCCTCGTCCTCGTCCTCCTCCTCCGCTGTCGCTTTCAGCCCCCCCTTCTTCTCCTCCACATCTCTTGGGGGTATTGTGGTCACGACGTTGCCCCCCAGCGCTCCAGCCATGGCACTCTGCAGTTCGGCCAGGGTGGAGGCGGTGGGGAAGCCAGGAAGGCTGAGCCCCCCGAGGCCTGGAGGTAGGAACATGGAGGGGTAGAGGAGGCTGGGGGCCATGGTGGAGAGGAGGAAGGGGTTGAAAGCCAGAGAATTGGCGGACATGCCAGCTGCGGCGAGGAGAGCTGCTGCGTCGCCATTAATGGATGCCTCGGCAGACGAATCAGCAGACGGGATCTGAGGAGCTGCTGTGACATCAGTACCTGATTTCTCTTTTTTCTCTGACCCTCCCTCGCCATCTTTCTCCACCTTCTTCTTTGCCTTCTTGATTCGTCCCTCATTTCCCTCAGCTTCCTCCTCCTCACCATCATCTTCCACCTCCTCACAATCTTCTCCATCTTCTTTTTCCTCTCTCTTCCTCTTTGTCGTCACTGCCTCATCGCTCTCTCCCTCCACTGATCCATTGGTGTTACTTGATGCTGTGGCAACAGTGGAGTTGGATGCGGCGGCGGTCGCCAGGTTACCACCGAACAGCCCACCTAGGCTGAACATGTTAGGGAGGGCTGCAGCCATGTTAGGCAGGCCTCCCATGCCGGGCAGCATGAGGGGCAGCATGGAGGCGGCTGCAGCACTGGCCGCCGCCTGCTTGGGGTCGGTGGTTGGAGGAAAGGCCATCAGACCAGCAGCCAACTGGAGAGACTGGAGGCTCTGGAGGGAGGACAGGTCCATCCCACCAAACAGGCTGTTCAACACCAGAGGGTTGATGCCTCCTGCAGACACAGAAACAGACACACACATTGGCAGAGTTAAAAAAAAAAAAAGAAAAAGAAAAAGGAAGAAATAAAGAAATGCAAGCATTTATCTTTTAGCACTAACACATGCACTTCTGCTGTCGATAATGGCACCCATCATTTACACAAATGATGTTTTTTATTGTTTGTAAAGTAATGCAAAGAAAATTAAGTTACTGCAACAAACATAATATTTTCGTCTAACTTCATTGATGTGCAATGACTTATTGCTTGAGCAGTGTTGTACCTGCAGATGAGGCAGCGGTGGCCAGTGATGCCTGGGCAACCTGAGCCGCCGCTGCTGCTTGAGCGGCAGCCGCTGCCTTAGCAATCTCAGATTTGGGTCGTCGTCCTCGGCGACGGACACCCTCCTCCCTGACTACGGGGCCGGTCAAAAGACGATCAAACATGGCTTCTGGAAGGAAACCCTGAGTGAAGGAAGATCCAAGTTAGAATACAACCTCAATTTACAATGAAATCCAAAGCTGGCACTTTGGAAAAGATGACCCAGAAGAATTAACAATAATCAATAATGCAACTATTTTCATTTTTAACCGACAATTTCTTTCAAAACATTTTGTCAAGGATCAGGGAAATAAATAAAATTATTAAAAAGGAATTTTTTTTCTTTGTTACTGACCGACTGTTTGACAATGTCCGTCCAATCAGGGGCAACAGAGAACTCTGGATTCTCCAGTAACCATCTGGGAAGCTCTTTCATTGGTGGAGCCATGGCCCCACCCATCTGAGGAACAGCAGAATGAAATTAGTTTTTTTTTGTAAAATTGATTCATGTGAAAATACACAGTTTCAGCTTGCAGAAGACAGACAGCATTAACAACCAGGCCTGTGTAAACTTACCTTGCGCCCGTTGCGTCTGTTAACCACAGGCACTCTCTCTTCTCCAGTCAAGGTGTTAATGTCAATCTTGTTGGGGTTACGACAGCGATGGCGCTTCTGTTTGGGTTTAGAAAACTGAGACAGAAGTAAATCCTCGCTCTTCTGTTGTAGGATTGAGAAAAACAGATAGATGTAAAAATTAGTGCTGCAGAGAAAACACATCTGAACAAGGAGAAAGCAAACAAGAGGAAAACTAGTCAGAAAATTCATCTTGTTAATAGTTTTATGGTTCAGACTGAAACAGAACTTAAGGTGAGGAGAAAAACTGGATGGATGGATGGATAGATGGATAGATAGATAGGTTAACGTACTGGTGGGAACCCAGCCATGTCCATGGTGTACGTAGGGTGCTGCCTCAGCCATTCTCCCAGCTCTTTGTTGGAAACTGCTGCCTCTTCATCCTCCAGACCACCGGAGGCAAGAGACCTAGCACTGGGGCTCTGCTCGGGCACGGTGAGGGATCTGTGGGCACGGGCGGCACCCTGAACCCCTTCTGCACCTGAAACCTTTGTCTCCTCAGCATCATCCTAAATGTCCAAGAGGGAGCCAGAATTAGACAGAAACTAAATCACATAAACTGGAACTGTCTTTACTGTTTGTGAAATTCACACAACTTTACTGCCGGCCATAACAAACAAACACTTCATACCCCTCCTGCTCTCTTGTTGCCCATGAACAGCAGCTCTAAGCCCTCCACATTTTTCCTGCGGCCCCGCCTCCTCCTCATGATGGGCAGGTCAGCCTCCAGTGAACCATTGGCTCTGTGTCCAGTGGGAGGGGCTTGCTGCAGCAACTCCATCTGGGCTTTGAGGGAGGAGTTTGTCACAAGGGCACTGGGAAAACCAGCCAATGAGGGAGTGGCTTTGTGGTGATGATGCATACCCTGAATAAGAAACCAGATAAGGTTTGGTTAATCCACTTAAAATTATGAGGTGTTTAACTGCTGAGTGAGCTCAGCGATACAGCGTCTGATGAGGATTCATGCTGATGGACTGAGCTGAGGTGGTGTGAGTCGTATGTGAGCACCTTGGTAAGGTCTATAGCCTGGCTCTGGGACTCTGCAGCAGCGTGGCTCTCTCTCAGCTGAGCAACCATCTCCATCAGATTACGTCTCTTGGCTGCCCTCTCAGCCTCAATCTCAATCTTCCTCCTCCTCCTCCTCCTCTGTCGAGGCACCGTCAGGCTCAGAGCGTCCTCCTGCAACATCAGGCCATTAGTTACACCTGCGCATTACTGCAGGACTTCGTTGAGAAGTTGGACACATAATTGCCACTGATAACATGATGAGCGCTGATGACATCAGCATTAACCATATTTACAAGACCAGGATGCTTAGAGGCTAATTCTAGGGTTTCAACAAGTAAAACAGCAATGTACCTTAAAACTGTTTCTGTCATATTACAATAACTCATCACTCAGGTTGCTCCCTGTCAGAAAAGTTGACAACAACAAAAAAAATATGTGAGTGTGTTAATGTGCACAAACACTCACATGAACCTGTGGTGATAGTGTTTTATCTTCACTCCCACTGTAAGGAGTATGGATTCCAGCCATAGTCAGCTCGGCCAGGCTCCGCCTCTGCAGTGGGCTTTCGGTCGCTGTGGCTACGGCCGTTGTGGTTACCGTGGAGCCATGCCCTGGCAACAGGTTGCTAGGGAAGTCAAAGATGTGGCGTCTGTTGACAGGCCACTTGCCCTTCAGGATGGCCTCACAGATGTTATCCATCCTGTTGATCATCACTCGATCCTGAGGGGAGGAGAGAACAGAGAGAGGTGATGGATGGTTCTAGAAAAGAAGTGTCATTAACAGAAGCTGGAAATGACTGGATTATAAATGACAACTAGATGATTTTTAGTCAGCTTTTATAAGGGATGCCTTTTTTTGTCCATGTTGGCTATTATTTGAGACTCACCTTAGGCCAAAATGAGAAGCCATAGGCACGATCCTGTAAGGCCTGCAGGGCTGAGGTTTCTGGCAGGTCATCGGGACAGAACCCATCTCTGGTTTCGTTTTGGGCCGATGTGCTCACAGACGCGATACTCTCCTCATCAAAGTTCTTCTGCTCTGACGCAGCACTCACTGTGCAGAGAGAGGAAAAGTGATGCAGCCACTCTTAGTTAGAAGAGGCTTTCCAAATCATTATCAAGGGATCCAAACTCATTTTATTCTCTCGCCTCTGGAACTTGGACTCATTAAAACACTGCCAAGTCATGAGGGGAAACACCAGAAATAACCCTGTGACCAAATGTGAGGTCAGCAACAGGAAACAGGAGGCTAGATTAAAAACTTTTGTTAAACCAAATCAAGAGTTTGAGATCTGTCTCTGCTAAAAACCATGACTGACTATCACCAAATTAAAGTCCATACTGTAGCCCTTACCTTCAGCCTGGGAGGATTTCTCTGATTTGTCATCTTCATCCATCCTTTCTTCATCTTCCTCCTCTGGGCTTTTCTCTGTGTCAGCTGACTTTTGAGATTTGGGAGACTCTGGGTTCTCCTTCTCCTCCTTCTCTTGTCTGTCTTCTTCCTCTGCAATCTTGTGACCCAGCTGTGTTTTAGGTGAAGAGTCCAGATGTTCTGAGAGCTCAGTCTTGTTCTCCTCCTGGTCCCCAAGAGTGTCTACTGGAGTCAAACTGTTCATCTCTTCAGTTAAGTCTTTGTTTTGGTCATCTACTGGCCTGGAAGTCTTCTCTCCTTCTCCCTCTTTCTGTTCTTCCTGCTCCTCTACTTCTTGTTTTGGCTGGGCCTCCTCTTCATCCTGTACCTCCTTCTTAGGGGAAGCAGCAGCTTCAACTTTTCCTTCTCTGACCTCTCCCTCATTTTCCTTCTGTTCATCAGGAGTTTCAGTCTTGCTGGATGGGATGTCATTGGTATCTCCTTCCTCTGTTTCCATCTTCACCTCTATCTCTGCTTTTTCTTCCTCTGTCTTCACCTCCTTCCCTTCTCCCTCCTCCTGTTTAGCTGCAATTTTGGCAGCTGCTGCAGCAGCACTTGCCATTTCTGTGGGGGTGAGAAGAGGTGCAGGGTTGTTTTCCACTGCTCCCATCCCAGCTTTGGGGGTCTCTCCCTGGGCTCCGGTGGAGAAGCCAGCTCCTCGCTGGCTGGTGAAGCGCTGGTGAGCCTCTAGGAAGGCCAAGGTAGGGTCGTTTAAGATGTGGTAATCTGTACGGCTTACACCATGCTTGGAGGCCCCCAGGAGGAGGTCCCGGTCATGGCGGCCACACTCCCACCACTCAGGGAGGTCTGGGGAGGGTTGACAGAGCTTGAGGCGCTCGGAGAGTAGTGGATGGGGAAGAACCTGCTCCCGGATACGACGGAGCAGCTCAATGCGGTAGAGTGTGCGTGAAGCACGCTCTTCTGTGATGGGGTCGATGATCAGTGTTGGGTCTGGGAGTTCTGGTGAGGTAAAAGACAGAGGCAGTCCTTGATAAGACAATTACTGAAAACTTGATGTTAGAAAACTTTCCATCTGTTATTTTTAATCCCTAACTTGTTACTTTAGCAACTGAAAGACTGTACAGTGCATAATGGTGAAAAGCTGTCTGTATGCCTTGTGTCTCTTCTTACCTGTTTCAGTCTTGACTTGCATTCTGCAGACCCGTTTACACATGGCAATGAATGAGTAGTAATATTTCTCCAAGCTCTCATCCGTTTTCTTGTCCAGCCGAGCAAAGGCCCTGAACTGTGTCCAATCAAATTTCTGACGCTGGGTGTCAAAGACGACTCCAAATGTGGACACTACGCGGTAGAAATCAGCCTCCTCACGGCGAGTCCATCTAACAAGGGAAGAAAAAATATGTGTCAGAAGAAGTTCATCTGAGAAAACAAAACAAAACAAACATATCTGATAACATGTATTATGTGCCATGGTTATCTCTTGCAAATGTAATGTTTTTTGTTGTTTTTTGTGAAGGTTACCCTTTAATTTACATATTCTTATGTACTGTGACAAGTGTTAAGCAAATGATGGGATCACATGGCATTAAAAGCAACACTACCTCTGTCTTCTCTCCTTGTAGTACATGGCTCCATCAGCCATCAGGGAGCTGGCAGTCATCACTGGTGATGCCTCCGGCATGAACTGTCCACCTTTGGTGAAATAAGTACTTCCTTTAGTCAGATAAGGGCTTCCTTCAGTCATGAACATCCCTGCTCCATCTTGAATGTAAGTTGCCCCTCCTCCTGTATCGGTAACCATAGCGATGGAAGGCAGGAACTCCCTGCGTCGTCGTCTGCGACCATCAGGCCGGTTGAGGGCCTCCTGGCGGAGCTGCTCTCTGCGGTTGGAGCGCTGGTAGGCTGTGATGAGGCGGCGCAAACGGGCAGTCAGGGCGGAGGCTGCTGGCCAATACAGTCGCTCGTTGGAGCCTGAAGCTCCACCTACAGCGGGCACAGCTTGACCATTTTCACCGGATTTTGCTACAGGAAGAAGAAATGAGGAAATGAGGAACAAAAAGGAGAAAAATGATAGGTTCTCACCTCACCACTAGTGTAGAGAGTAAAAGCTCGAAGAATTTTAGGCCTGTATTATTTTCACTGGGCTGTGAATGAGCATACATGGTTTTATTACCAGAAACACATTCTAAGTATCTCCACAGAGAAAGTTTACCCTCCCTTTGTCTCTAAACAAATACAAAGTTTACCTTCAGCTTCACCTTCCACAGTGTCATCTTTGTCATCCAGTGGAGAGTTGGTAAAGTCGTCCATATCATCTTTAAAGGGCATCCGTAGTGGTTTGTATTCTGGATCCTCGTCCTCACTATAAACATTTGAGGGACATGCAAAGAATGTAAGATATTTAATTCATGGATACATCAACTTTTAAGTTTCATATAATAATTATTATCAATTCTAAAACTTTAAAAAATATCAACATAATAAACAGAAAAGAAGACTAAAAGAAGGATAAAAGGTAAAAATTTAGATAAAACAAAGCAAATCAAGTTTAATTCAAGGAATTTCCTCCATCACTGTTTTTGGTGAATTGAACCACTTACAATAAGTACAGTTCAGTATAAGGCAAAACATTCAAGAAACAAACAAAAGTTTGCAGCAGTATTTAAACAAATATTGGAAACATGTGGCCTTACACCTGCTTCCATTTGCATATTCTAGAGAAACTGGATAAGTGATCTGCCTTTTTTCTTTAAATCAAAATCATTTTTTGAGACTCTTAAGACCTGAATATAAACCCAGCACTGTTAAAAGCTGAGTGTTAAGAGTGAAAAAGTAAGAGCAGACTGGATAAACTGTATTAAAATGTGACAAATGTGACACAGAAAAAAGACTAAAAAGAGAGCAAAATAATACTTGAGGGAAGGGGAAGCTGAGAAGCTGCTTTTTGGTGAGTGAAGCCTGCTCTCTTACCCCTCGGCGCCATCTGCCATCATGTCGGAGCCCCTCTGCTCAGCGGCGATAGCTTTGGCGTCCGGCATGCCCACTCTTTCCAAGAAACACAGGGTGGGGTCAGCTCGCATCGAGTTATACTTCTCATAGC
Organism: Ctenochaetus striatus; assembly: GCA_034780835.1. Taxonomy (NCBI): domain Eukaryota; kingdom Metazoa; phylum Chordata; class Actinopteri; order Acanthuriformes; family Acanthuridae; genus Ctenochaetus; species Ctenochaetus striatus. The sequence continues at coordinate 1,603,109 of JAUZTA010000005.1, forward strand.
CTGAAGAGCAAGAGAAAAAGAAATTTAGGATAAAATACAAAAATTTAGAAGCTTGGAAAGCAAGTCTTGATGTGTAGACTCAATTAGGCAGATTGTGATACGCAGCCATCAGTTAAGAGTTAAGGCAGCTTCAAAAGTATCAGTCTTTCTGATACAACACACACTTGTGCACACATGCACGGACAGGTGCAAGCACGCACGTAGTCTCTCCTAACACACACGCTAAAGGCAAACTCCTAGAAAGAAGGGTGAAAAAAAGTTGTGTGTTTCTTGCTCACTTCTAGACAAACATGATGCTACACAGTCCAGCACACACACTCTTTAACACATACACAGCATCCAATATTAAATGAAGGAGTAGACAAAAACAGCAGCAGAAGGGCAGACCCCAGGAGCCAGCTGCTGACAAGACAGACAGCCTGGGTCTGTGTGTGTATGTGTGTGTGAGTGGTGTACACTCGCCTCCATTCTGTATGTGTGTGCTTATCCAAGTGAGCCTGCAGGTGCTCATTTGTGTCAGAGAGAAAGAGAGAGAGAGGGAGAGAGAGGGAGAGAGAGAAGAGGAAAAGTGTGTGTGTCATGGCGTCTGTGAAAGTGAGCTAGTGGGTGTGAGAAACTGTGTGTGTGTTTGTCCGTTAGGGGCATTCAGGCAGAACAGATTAGAATGTGCAGATCCTACTGAGACACATCGGGAAGGCAAGAGGAAAGCGGGGAGGAAAAATGGGAGGAATGAGAGGAAAATGCAAAGGAGTGGGTGGGATGAGGGGAAAAAAGAAAATTAGGATAGGAAAAAACAGGGAGGAGTGGAGGAGAGAAGAAACCAAAAGAGAGAACAGTGAAAGAGAGGAGACAAGAACAAGAGCAGAGAGAACCATGATAACGTAATTACACCACCTCTTCTTTAACCTTTATTCATTCCTACTTCCTTCTTCTCTTGATCACATTTCAATTAAGAAAGATATGATGCATTTTTCTAACTGTCTCTCTGTCATACACATAAACTCACACGCACATGCACACACACACCAACCACACATAGCTCTGCGCCTGCAGCCAAACGTTAATCATCAGGGCCTTTATAGGCCATCATTTTTCGGTGTATGTGACACATTGTTTTGTGTGTGTGTGTCCGCACACAAAGCTCACTGTGTGTATATGCGTGTGTTAGTCCTCCCCAAGGGCCTCCCTGGTGAATGAGGATTATGATTAACTATGGGTGAGCCCTTTTGTATTCCTGTGTGTGCGTGTTTGGTGCACATGTGTGTGTGTGTGTGTGTGTGTGTATGTGTTCTAATTGAATCATAGAGGGTGGCAATGATGGAAAAATTATGACAATTATGTTAAATTAATATGAATGAGGGTCTCCATCCACAGCACACACATGACTTCAGCCTCATCGGTCTGTCAATGAAAGTCTCATTCAGTCGCTCCATCAGCCACCAAAGGTGGGCCACTTGGAGATTATTGCAACTATTTCAAACAACAATCCAAACAATCAGGTTAGCAGCTAACCAAGAGGGAAGATTTAGTTATTTCAACTTTGAGATTAGCTTTGTTTAATCAAATTAACATCTGTAACCCACTGCAGAAAAGACATGTACACATACACAAACTCATAGCCAATTGTGAAAGCAGTCATCAATCACACTCGCGATGGCACACTGAGCCTGCCAGCTGCGTACCGCTATCACCATGGCAACACCAATCAACAGGTGGCAGCAGAAGTGGGTGGGATGCCTGTGTGAGCACCCTCACCCAGTCTTAATATGATGTGTATGTGACTGCTTGCATGGTGCTCACTGAGTTGAGGGCAACTGGAGTGAGACTGTGAGCACGTCTGAAGACACTGACATGTTCTGTGTGTGTGTGTGTGTGTGTGTGTGTGTGTGTGTGTGTGTGTGTGTGAGTGAGAGTGAGAGAGAGAGAGAGAATGATGTACATTTTATATTGACTGTGTTTTAGCTGGTGGAAGATTTGGATATGTATTTGCAGGAAGTGTGTGAGGTTTCTGGTGCGTGTTTCTTACCGTGTTTGAAAACACCAATGAGCAGGGCTTTGTCGGCCTCGCTGTCCCACCAGTCAGCTGGGACTTCAGCATGGAACGGCTGGGGAATCCAGATATCCAGCTCACTGTGTCAGAGATAAACATATCAAATCACTGATAATCAAACTAAATTGTTTGTGTATGTTCAGTTGGCTTCAGTTAGGCATCAGTCTCATATTTCAATACAGAACGAGGAAAAGAGAAATAAAGAAGAAAGGAAATCAGATTACGGGCCATCTGTGTTGTAATCTGATTGTACAAGCTGTTAGCTGCCAACCAGAGATAAAAAATATCCAAAATATTAGAGGAGCATTAATGTGCTGGCAAAGTTTTCTACTGTGATTTATACTCTGCTCATGGGTTTCTTCAGTTAAGTTTTGCAGTGTTTATAAAATACTGTGGATGAGAGTAATTATTTAAAATGCATCAAAGTACTTGCAAAAAACTGGTGATGCATCAAAATGTAGTAACTGTAGCAAAATAATGTGACTAAAATACATTTCAATAAAATTATATACCTTGTTTGTCCAAAGTCATTGCCATAAATGTTCTCTGAACCAGTTACTGCTAGGATAAACAGGCCTGGGCTTCATTCTACATTTGAACCACTTGTGAGGCGCTATGTGCAGTGCTACACTCACACCAAGAGTAAACAATCACTGACGGAGAGGCAGCATCTACACCCTGTGGGATTCCATTAGGTAGAGAGAGGCACACTGATCTCTCAGGCTTATGGTTTACACTTCTGGTATTGATATGGTTTTGTCCACAAGCTCAGAAATGATGTCCACTACTAAAAGTTTGGTTAACTGCCTGTTTATTTCTCTCAAATGTTCATAAAGTGTATTTTAATGAAGTTAGTTTGGTCCCTTTGGTGTTTGTGGGACCAGATATTTGACTTAGAATACAATGATGTCTCCCAGATAATTTTCTGGCTATTTACGATTTTGACTGTCAATTTTTGACCAGAAATGTAAAATCCTTTTAACCTTTATTCTACAATATCAAAATCACTTAAAAACCACTGAGTAATGACACTGAAGTAACTAAAACTGCAGATTATTTGCTATGAGCTCTATGAAGGGATTTAAAAGAGGCATTAAGTTTATTTTTTAGTAAAACTGAAGTCATTACTATTGTGAAATGGCTCTTTACTTAAAGGATGTTTTTGCAGAGGAGTGCAGACAGCAGATGGAGAGCTTAATCACATGCTGCAAAGACAATCGTGTGAAGCTCAGTATTAGCAAAAGCAACGAGCTTTTGGTGGACTTTAATGCTACAATTATGGATGTTGCAACAAGAAGCTACAAATTCTGAAAACTGGACACTTTACACACATGTTCGACTTGGCAGCACGGAAGGTCTGAACAAGGGAAACCCCCAAGATTAGTGTCAAAAATTCTGTATCTGATCAATTGTAAAATATGGTCAGAATCTTGCTTCTTTCTAGGGCTGTCCAAATTAACGCGTTAACGCATGCAATTAATCTGGAAACAATAACAATTACTTGATCTCTGTAGCCCATCACAACTTAAGGCTTGCAGTTCAAGGCTTAATTCACCACAGCAAGCATAACTCATCTGAATCTAAAAACAAACCTTCAGCGGTTGAACTGGGTAATTTGGAAATTTTGAAAATGGATAGTTACTCTGAACTGATTGTGATCTTTTTACTTGAGACTTTACACGTCTGTATCTAAAACTAAAGCAAATGCATAGTCTATAGACTGGTGTGGTCCAACCCATGTCTAAGGGTTCTGGCAAAAAATTGATATTAAATATTGCAATATTTTTGTATGGTGATATTATGTGGATTCAGACACCAAATATCGATATTTTATCACATAATTTTTAAATTTCTGTTGAAAATATAAACTCAAATTTATGTGTACAAAAATTTAAAAAAATCTATTGACGTTCAGTCCACTGGCTGGTGCCAAGTGCTGACTGTCTAGCTGCTAAGGTATTACTTGCAATGGAAAAGATGCTGTAAAAATTTATTTTGTGGGCAACATTTGCAGTTATAAAAGGCAAAAAAAAAGGTCTAGATTTTAACACAATACCTGACATTGCAATACTCAGCATATCACAATATCATGATGATATCGTTTCGTGGTGTCTCTGGCAATTACCACCCCCTAGTCATGTCAACATGTTGACGTGTTGTGGCTGGTGTGATCCAACTGCACAACGGTCTCCAGTTTTAAATTGTATCAGTGTATTTTACCTAGGTTATGGTAACTTGACTAATATATCCATATTGAAGAAATGGTAATGGTGCCAGAATTGAGAAGATAGAACTTGGTGTTGCGCTAACAGATTTTTCAGATTTTTTTTAACATTGAGAGTCCAACCATTATCAGTTTTTTGGTAAGGAGCAGAACTCTTCATGCATGGATATGACAAAAAGAAAACATTTTAGCATTTAAGTTTACTGCCCCCTCCCCCAAATTCTCCAAGAAGGTAGAAAATTGTGTTTCCAGCTAGTTCTAGAGAAAGGGTATAATACACAATGGAGGCAGAAAGACAGAGGGTGACAGGAGGAGAGAAGAAACCGGGGAAACAGTCCCTTATCTCTGCAAACAGCAGCATGCCCGGCCTTGGCAACACACACACATAAACGTGCGCGCCAAGACTGGCATGCTAAATCCCTCTGGCATATGTTGGCACGATGGCACCCCGTATGCTCACGTCTGGCATGCATTGACACACACACACACACACACACACACACACACACACACACACACACACACACACACACACACACACACACACACA
>JAUZTA010000005.1:1614886-1628682 GCA_034780835.1 Ctenochaetus striatus
CAGAGTGCTGCAGTCATTTCCATTTTAACATCACACAATAAGAAATCCCAGGGGAGCGGCCCATATTCATGCTCGCAGAGCTGGATTAAGTGTTCCAGTGGAGGGCCCTCTACAAGAGAGGCAGCAAGGGAGTGAGAGAAGAAGATAACACCAGGGAAAAATACGTACATTTAAAAAAGTTAAAACACAGAGAGGGAGGGGAAACAAGACTATAGAGATGCCTGTTAGCAGAGCTCTCAATGTGTGTTTAAGAATGAGACTGAGCCTCGGTTTCCGTGTGTGTGTGTGTTTGTGTGTGTGTGAGTACTAGCCTAAGTGATATCTCTCTACCCTCCAGGCATCTGCGCTCTGTTAAGTGGAGCTAAGCAGCTTACTCTCTCGCTCAAACACACACACAAGAGCAGGGAAACATGGGTAATTAAGGAAGAGAGGAGATTCCCAACTGTCAATATTAATCTCTGTTTCTCTCTCTCTTTACTTCCCTCACAATCTTTCTGTCTCTCTCTCAGTCTGTCTCACTTTACTCCTAGCTTGTGGTGATACCACTGACTAATTACCACTGCTAGTCCCCTTCCCATATGGGGACCCGAGTGTGTGTGCATGTGTGTGTGAGACAGTGAGCGCTGAAGTACTTAGAAGCACAGTGGGTTTGTTCTTGGTATGGTTTACATTGTAAGCACTTGTGTTTACAGTATGTATGTGCATTTGTAAGGGTGTGTGTGTGCGTGTGTGTGTGTAAAGTACCCGTCCATTGATGGCGTCCAGATCCAGTTCTGCCTTCTTTGCCCATTTCTGCCAGAAGTCTGGATCCTCTAGAGAAATGTCTGTTCGGTTACCTGTTGCAACAAAACTGGCCTACAGACAAAAAAGAAACATTTTGGTTGATGCCAAGTATTAACACATGTTTAGACTTTGTTTGACACACATTCCAAACTGTATACTGAAAGCCAAAAGACTACAAAAATATTATTTTGCCGTAGTTCTTGACCTGAGTGGAGTCTGTACCTTAGCAAAGGTAGAGCCCTTGCCCTCAGACTCTATGGTGATGGTGTGGGTTCTTCTCTGGAGAATCTGGTCGATGTCTTCCTCACAGAACTTTGAGCCTTCATCTTCTTCATCCATTAACGCTCCATAAGCTCCTTTTCTCAGAAGGTCCTCGATCTCCTTCTTGGACAATTGTTGGACCTGGATCAGGAACAAAAACATTTTTTTTCATGACTGGTATTTAGCATTATCAGAGAGTATGCAAACACTGGGTGTGAATTGTTATCTGAACCATACATCATTTATTTTGTGAGTGTGTAAAGGGTATACTTTCTGATAGTTTGGTTTAAGTGCTTTGTTGAACACTCTAACAAACGGATCAAGAATGCACCCTAAAGTGAGTCTGAAAAGACTGTGTGAGTCAGAGACCAGCAAAAAAAAAACAAAAAAAAACAGCCTTCTATCACACGGTGAGACAGTGTGTGTGTGTGTGTGTGATAAGTCTAACCCCACTGTTGGCATTTTCTCGTCCACTCATGCTCTGGAGGACGGCCTTGTCGAGGCCCAGCTTCAGGCTGGCTTTGTCAAACATCTCCCTCTCGTAGCTGTTCCTGGTGATCAGACGGTAGATCTTGACTGCCTTGGATTGGCCGATTCGATGACACCTAGCCTGGGCCTGGAGGACGACGCAATCAGACATTCAAAAACACTGTTCTACAGCCAAATTCTATTTTTTTATTCAGTTCACAGAAGCACATCAGCTAGAGATGTGGGGGTGCAGCACAAAACTAATGACATGGTCCAGTGAACCAGGGCTAAATACAGCTGGTAGAGTTCATCAAACAGTCTGAGTTTAAAGCTTTTGCCATCCTGAAATTGGCAGAGACTCTACCGTGCTTCTTTACACTTTGAAGGACAGGTACTTCAACAGTTTTGAGTTGTAGGTAACCAAAATATCCCACACAGTGAGTACCCTAAGTACTGGAGGCCAAGCAGCGCGTGGTTTTTACCTGCAGGTCATTCTGAGGGTTCCAGTCAGAGTCAAAGATGATGCAGGTATCAGCTGCAGTCAAGTTGATACCGAGTCCTCCTGCTCTTGTACACAGCAGGAAGACAAAGCGGTCTGAGTCTGGTCTGGAGAACCGATCGATGGCTGCCTGACGCAGGTTACCACGAACTCTGCCGTCTATACGTTCGTAGGGATATCTGGGCACAGAGTGGGAAGACAGATGTGAAATCACTGAGTGCACATCACATTTCCACCATTCTCACAAGAGGCAACACTGTAGCAAGAATGTTATAACTGTAACAGAGTGATATATATTTAAGGAGGTATCTCACATTTTGCCAGGAAAACTAGTGTTTTTATTGTTTTAATAGTTAAAGACTGTTAAATTTTAAGTCAAGAATGATTAATATTTAATATATTAAGCAGCTTTGAAAGCTTAAAGCTGTTATTTTAATGTGTCAGATACACATTCAAACATCACACTTCTTCTGCTTCCAGGTAGCATCTTTGGCATTATCTAATTTTCTGATTGATGTGCATTGGGCAGCTGTGCCATTTAGGTAAATGTTTGATGCTCCTACAATTTCAACTTCTTATGGAAGTGCAGATTTTCAATTTTCTCACCGTTTCTGGATGAGGTAGTCCTCCAGAATGTCCAGACAGCGGACCATCTGACTGAACACCAGGACCCTGTGTCCACCAGCCTTCAGTTTGGGCAGCAGCTTGTCAATGAGCACCAGCTTGCCAGCCGCCTGGATCATGGCTTGGAGTGCCATGTCCGGTATGTCTGCTCCGTGGGAGTCTCTAAACTCCTCTGCGATCTTCTCTTCCGCTCCTGTACGAAGCAACATTGTTTAAATTTATCAGGAAACTTTGAAAAATTAAAGGTTTGGTCTGAAGAACCTTAATAGCTCACAACTTAATCTTATTCAAGTGTGTGTATACCATTAATGAGGTAGGGATGGTTGCAGCACTTCCTCAGCTCCATCATAGTATTGAGGAGGTTGGGGACACTAGATCCTCCACCACCTCCTCCTCCTGCACCTCCTTTTGACAAGAAGGAGAAATTCTTCTCCAGAATAGCTCGATAATATTTCTTCTGGATGTTGGTCAGTTCCACCTGACAACAAAAAATTTCAGTCGAATAAATTTTTCTTTTGTGAAAAAATTTCTGACACTCTACAACAACAAGGCCAGAATTTAACAGATTCTGACAGATGTGTGTTTACTTGGCCTTATTTTTTATGACTGACAGCAGAATAGTTTAGAGACATCTATGTTGAGACCTCAGTCCTACCTCGATGATGGTCTCCTCCTTGGGGGCCAGGTTCTTCTCCACATCCTCCTTCAGTCTTCTCAACATCATGGGCTTGAGAATGCCCTGCAGTTTCTGAACCTGAGACACACAGACACCATGTAAGCATGCAAATCACTGGGGAATTCAGGAACCATAAAATTTTTTAAGACTGAGTTTTCCACCTACCTGTTCTTCAGTCTTAAGGTCTCCAAATTCAGTCATGAATGTCTGTTCAGACGGGAATCGCTCAGGCTCCAGGAAGTTCAGTAAGCTGAAGAGCTCCTCCACAGTGTTCTGGAGAGGAGTTCCTGTCAACAGAACTTTGTGCTCCTGGAAGAAGGGGAGAGACAGGAAGGAGATATTTTGAGTTTCTAAAATGGAGAGCAGGATGTTTTCAGGACCTTAACCCCCAAAGAGAAGGACAGAAGGATAGCACTGATACAGCACAGATTCTGGGCTAATTTCATTAACTTTTAACCTCCTGAGTGTCTACTTTTCTTTAAAACTACATAAATCCTGCTAGATCGAAACAGACAGCCTCTTTTGAACTCTTCCACTATTCTTCCCATAGCCAACACTCACCATGTCCATCATTTTGAGTCCTTCCAGTAGTTTGCAGTTTCGGTTTTTGAGGCGGTGGGCCTCATCTATCACCACGCAGCGCCAAGGCACGCTGCGAAGCTCCGGACAGTCAGCCAGAATCATCTCAAAGGTTGTAATCACAGCATGGAACCTATACACTCCCTTCATTATCTTACCCTGAGGGATAAGGACAGAGAGATGAAGAAAAAGAGAAAGAATGAAGGTCACTAAGAGCAGTCTAAAATGTCTGCTAACATCTTACCCCGTGGATCTGGGATAGAATGAGTCTTACTTAAAGGCCAAAAGTAAGAGGCACTGACTCTAGGCCTCAACAGCTCCATAGATTTGTAAAGAAAAAGCCAAACGAAGCACTGAAATGGAGGCTTAGAATAAAATTGACCTGTCTTATAATCTAGTGCAATTTTATGTTCCCTTTAGTAGCTGACTGGCTTCATTTTTTCTTTAAATTCAAGCAAACCTTTTTTCCATATTTCACATGCACAACAAAACAGCACCATAATATTATGAAAATATGGGTACATAGATATGGATATATGTAGTGGTTGTATGTCCTTTCTGTATGTAGTAAAGTAGACAGTACAGGACAGAAGAACACAATGTCCATGTGACCTTAAGGATTACCTGAGGCTGGATTAGAAGCAAGCAGCTACCACAGCTTTTTTTCTTTTAAAACACAGGCCTGCTGAGGCAAGGGTTACACTGAAGATGTTAGTAGTACTGTACAATGGAGGCTTACAGTATATGTCTTACAGCTACAAGACTGTAAAGAGCTTATACAGCAGAGAAGCACCATCCATCCCCAGCTGGCTGAGAAGGTGTTCAGATCTGCTGACTGTCTCACCAAACAGCAGCTCATTTCTTCCGTCAACAGTACAGCTCTCATCCTAGTTACAGCTCAGAAAGAACTGATGAGAGGATTTACCCCCAGTGTGATCCTTTTCTGTTGACATTAGTTCACGTTCTGTTTTGTCTCTTAGTCTATATCTGATCTATACTAAGTGAGTTGCCATTTAGATGCTTTGTAGGCTTTTACATTCTTATGACTCTAAACTGGCAAAACATTTATCTGAGTTCAATTACAGCAAATTACTATTTATTACTAAATTACTAAGTGCTAATCTTGTGACTTCATACTGACTGTTCGTTTATCCTTACATGCTAAATATGTGTAAGAATAAAAATAATTTGTTTGAGTTTACCTGTGTGTCTCTGTAGTACATCTCATAGGCTTGGATGGTCTTGCGGCTGGCCTGGCTACCGTGGTAGACCACCGCGTTGAGTTCAGTCCAGGTCCTGAACTCCCTCTCCCAGTTGGGGATAGTGGAGAGTGGGGCGATGACCAGGAATGGCCCCTCAATGCCCTTCATGTAAATCTCATAGAGGAATGTAATGGACTGGATGGTCTTTCCTAGACCCATTTCATCAGCCAAGATACAGTTACGTCTGTGGAGGACAAATGATGAGGACAAGAGTGAATGAAAGGCTTTGAACAGATGTACTGCATGTGGGATCAGCATTTTATGTTATTTCTGCGTCCCTAAACTAGTAGAGACTGTAATGTCTACATGCCAAGTACCACAGACTCCTCCCCACTGCCACACTGATATGAAAGTTTATGGCGTTTACATGACAAAGTTAATCTAATAACATGGTGTTGATTTATTTGTTATTTATTTTGGTTTATTACTGCTGCTTTCCCTTAAGCAGTGAGAGAGTCTCTTTTCCATGAAAGATCTGATGAAAAAAAAAACACATAACCCATGAAATACTTGCTAAAAAGATTACCAATCTCTCAAACTCAGAGATAAAATTGGATCCCCTAAATTTTTCCAGTACTGGAATACACCTGATCCTTCAGCAATATTCCTGAAAAGCCATCACTAGCATTCACCCTCTAACAGAAAGATTTGGGTCACATGAAAGCACAACAGATGAAATATTTACATGAACAGAGAGTTAAAGGCATAAGAGCAGAATCTTCCTAAAATTTACAAAAGTTCAGACTCACACAAAATCATCTCTCACAGTCATCACAGCGGTTGAATGTAGCTCTGAGCCAATAACAGCATCGGATGTCAAGGCAAGATTTAGCGACCGGGTGCCAGATCATATACATTCATCCAAGAATAGCTGTTAAGCTGTGGAGGATGGGCCAACTTTGAATGGGTGTTGACAAATACTACTCATCCAGCCTTAGAGTTTAACTACAATCTCCTATTTGTGCTGGTAAATAATGATGTTTGTCTACAGACTCTCATGGTACTACCAGAGCATACATTTCATGCAGGGATGGCACCAGAGGGAATAATACAGGACCACTTAATGTCCTCTTTAATGCCCACTAAGATTATAAAATGAGGTGTTATCACATGTACGGACTGGCAGTAGCCATTAGGGACTCATTCTAACAATATAAAGTTAATAGTGACTTACGAGTTGTACCAGTTGAAGGTTAACCAGTTAAGGCCCTCCAGCTGGTATTCCCTGAGTGCGTTGCCGTTCCTGTATTCCCTGGAGCCCTCCAGCTTTTTCCAGTCGGCTGCAGGAGGCCGATCCTAAAAACAAATAATATTATTAGGGGTTATTTAATAACACTGAGGCTTATCAATCCTTGTTAAAGTGTTAGTGTTGGTAGGTGAAGGTCTGAGAGTTTGTAGATTGGTTTGACTAGGGTCTAAAAGCCACATGTGTCAAATGTTGAACTGTACGCTTGAAACTGCGGTTTAATTCTTGAAGAACCTTGTCGGGCAATAAATTATTTATAAGTTAGATTTTTGACCCATACAGTCAGGATTTTTCCTGTTGAGGATGAATGTCTGGCCCAATAGTTGCAGATGTGTTTCTGTGTTAGTTAAGTAGCAACACTACTAGTGTGGCCAAAAATATATAAATACAAAACAGAAAAATTTAAATACTGCCTTTGTATGATGGATCATTTCTTTCTTAAGGAAGAACAGTAGGCAGTAGTTAAAAAGATGGACACAGGGAGAGAAAGGAGTGATGGATGGAAAGACCACAGCCAGTCAGCTGCTTCTGTTCAGCATTAAACACACTGTTAGTGGTTTGGCCCGGCCACAAGAGCAGGGCGTGTGTGTGTGAGTGTGTAAGACCACAAGAACGTGGCCCTGTGGAGAGCAGTTAAGGGAGCTGTAAATCTGGAGGAGGAAAGAGCAGGCAGCAGGCCAACACACACAAACACACACATGCACACGCCTACTGGGAGGAGGCTAGGAGAAAGGCAGCAACCAGCAAACATTCATGCAGAGATGCAGAGCTACTTGCCACTCTCTTAGTGTTGGGTGTGCGTGCTGCGATGCGTTCATATTCCTCTATCTTGGACTGGTCGATGTCGGCCTTCAGCTCCCAGGTGGAGTCTTCATATGGCAGACTGCACCATTTCACCAGATATAAGGTCACCGTCTGCACACAAGTGAATACACACACAGAGAAACGAGAGGGGGGTTTGGTGAGAGAGTGTGCGTGTGTGTGGGGAGAGCGAGAGGTTGAAACCCATGAAAGATGACAGGAAGAGATCAAAGCACCTCTCCGTTTTCATCTGTGCTCTCTGAAACGTCCAGGACGCGATCCACCTCCACATAGTCCGGGTTAAAAGGCTCATCATCCATCTGGAGAGAAAGCAAGTGGAGTTTTACTGTTGGAGGCAGGGACTGTTTGACGATAGCTTGGCTTACTACATGCATTAGGCTGAAACCAGATGATTTTATTTTCACAGCATGTGACTAGGAAAGGACTATGTTTTTTGAGCTTTTTCTGTAACTTTGGTTTTCAGTTGGTGTAATTATTCCAATCCAAAAGGTTTAAGCTGTTGAACTATTTGACTTTATTGGGATCTCTTCAGTCACTGTACATTTTTATACAAGTGATGTATTTGCAAAAAGCTGTTATACATCAACTTCAGTGAGATTAAAAAAAAAAGGTGCATCTATAAATGCTAGATCAGGGCATGAAAAAAAAAATCTCTTTCACACATGAAAATTCTCAGCTGTGAGTTGTTTTAATCCAGAGCAATTACTGTTAGAGCAGTGCGCAGTGATGCTACAGTTAATAAGCTGGTAGTAGTGAAGAGCATATAACTTACCTCGGTTATGAAGCTGTTGAGTTGTTGCTTAGCCTTAAACCTCTTGACCTTCTGGTGTATTCTTTTGTCCTTCTCCAGCTCCTCTAGATCTGCCCAGCGACAGTGGAGGTACGAACTGTGACACAAGACACGCAAAGATAATAAGTGAATCATGTTACACATATCAGCACACATTGAACATATTTAAACAGACTGAGCAGTGGTCATCATTGTATTCTAGGGGCAGATGTTTGTTTAACAAGGCATAATGTGTAAAAATGCACTGGCAAACCTGTGGTATCAGAGTATTTACAAAGTGATGAAGGATGGGGCTCTGTCCCTGCAGGTTTTATGCATGTAAAAAGTTGAACCAACTGCACTCACAGAGATATAGGCTTAATGTCCACTGATGCTGCATCTGTGCAACTCTGAGGGTTTGAGGCATTAATTGTTAAGGCTATGTATTTACACTTTGGTCTGGAAAAATTGGAATGTAACAGCAAATGTTTATTGCTACATTTAGTTATAATCGTCCTAAAATCATGCTCTACACAAAAAATACCTGCAGTCCTTGTTGAGACTTCTGGTTAACCACCTTGTAAGCCCACATTTATTTGGAAGTCATGTGGTTGAATTTGTGTGTTTGACATGCGGCATAAATTCTCATGTACCAAAGCTTTTTTGCTATCCAAGCTGAAATTGGATTTGAGTGTGCATAAATGCATTGAATGTGTGTCGGCTAAATAAATGACAACTAGGGGATAAGCTCCACAAAAATACCATGTTAGCCCTATGATATTTACCAACTGTAGTACCAGTATCTGCAGCACAAATGAGTCACTTAGTGGTATAATAATCTGAACAATGCTTCCAGGTTCAATACACTGAACTTTTCATACTCATAGACACATGGAAAGCATGGTGTGTGCTGAAAATAAGTTGAAAAAAAGGGGAAACCCTGCTGTGAAAGACAAAAGCGGCTAGAGAAAATATAACTGGCATGTTACTCACAAGCCCTTGAACTTGACGTAGAACTCCTCCACTTCCACTTCATCGCCCGTCTCCAGCTTAAAAGAGAAAAAACATTTAATGATGACAACAAATATAGCAACTATGGTGAAAGAGCAGAAGTGGCTTGTCATTGTTATACAACATGTGGATGAATTAGTGAAGTGGCACAGAAGGAGCTCGCACACCAGTTTCCAAAATGACTCGTCAGTCAACACTGAATTTCACTCTGCTTGACATCCTCACATTGAGGGAAAGTAGTATTTCATTCATATTTCAGTCTCTGAGTTATTTTCTGGTTTGGGTACAATAGAAAAGCCAAATGGCTTTAATTGTTGAGGAGAAGTAGTAACACTTTTTTAAACATTTTTTCGGGGAAAAAAAAGATATGGACAAATTAACTTCAAATCCAGAAACAGATTAACAGTCGTAGTATGAGAAAGGGGAAACAGCAAAACAGTAGCTCTTTCAAGCACAGCAGTCTACTTCCATTCACTATTACTACAGTAACACACACACCCTCCACCATGCTACTACTACTGTAATGCCATGAATCATCAATCACACACACACAGCCTGAGGAAATGCTAGCTTGGCGTCTGGCGTAGCTAGCATTGTGGTTTTGGCTGTGTGCCAAGCCTGGGGTCAACTCTGAATGGAGCTGTGAGGGTGTGTGAGTGTGTGTGTCTGTATTTGTGTGTAGGTGGGGGGTAACCCATTGGCAGCTGGCTAGCTAAGGAGAGTTGGCTGGTGACTATGTGCGTGCATGTGTTGGCTCAGGGATGAGCTTTCTTTAGACGAGCCGTCTAAAACAAAGCCGGATTGACACAGACACACACAGTTGATCAGATACACACACCCTCTTGCACACTTACAGTTCCAAGCACACACACAAACTGAAATACTAGAACTCTTGTCTCCGCTTACCAAGTGAATATACACTGTCTGAGTTGTGTGTGTGTGTGTGCTGTGTGTGTGTGTGTGTGTAATCTGCTTAGGCCAGCTGTGGAGCGGCTAATCAGATGATGTAAACCATGACTCGGGCCAGTGTGTCATGTGTGCAGGTCTTTGTATTGTTTTGTGTGAGTGTGTGTCTGTATATCACCTGTTTCTTGGTGCAGCGCATGCCCATGATCTTCTCCACAACAGGCCCCTCAGCCTCAGCCACATCCTGCAACACACAACACAAGCTCTGGTTACACTACGTGACTTCTAAAATCACCAGTTACTGTAGTGTTCACACTTCTGCCTGAGAGTTGTCATGGTTTGCATGTTATTAGACTGATCAGTGACAGAGGTGTCACACATCACAAGATCCTTCACCAGAAGGGGAAACTTTGATTTTTCACATTGAAAATGGCACGGACCCCAAAAAAACAACCCAATGTGATTTGAATAAATATTTTTGCAATTAAAATTTATAGTTATAGCTGCCCTCTCATATCGTGGTCTAGCAAGATAAAGTTTCGAATTTCTAAGACTAAATTATTGTACCAACAGATGCATGAGTGGGTTCAGGATAACAGCAGAGAAGTTTGTGCCCTTATTTGCTGGAGCTCCCTACAGGCTTTCCAACCCAAAATGACCGAGTATTTAGTAGGACTACATCATTACAACCAAAATTATAATCCTGATTACACATTTGATATTTTGATCCTCAGTCTTCCATAGCAGCCACGTTGTACATGAAAAAATCATGATAAATACTGAGTTAATGCTCAACAAAGACGGGGACTCAGTGGTGTCAAGTTGGGCCCAACAACATTATTCTTCTTGGCCTCATGCATTAGTCTTCCTGCAGATTTTCTGTTTGTGTAAATGATGAAATGAAGCAAATTATGATTTGTTTTAAAGGATTGGCCCTTTGTCTTTTGTTGCAAACATGTGATTTTTATTTTGCCTACTCTTCTACTCTAACCTGCTGCTGCTGCTGCTGCTGCTGCTGGGCGCACAAGCGGCAACATAATTCCACATGTGAAGCCAAAACAACCTGATTGCCATGTCTTACTGACGCTAATATTACAACCCATCATGTTCATTTCATTATGGGAAGCCAAAATTGTGATCACAATTGATATTCCATTAGCTGTGTTGCCCTTATATTTAGTATGCTTGATATCTTAAAAAGTCTTAAATGTAGCTGTCATCCCTAATGTGGGCGAGTGGACAATTGGCATCAGCATGTTAATATAAAATTCCTCTTGACATCCTGTCTTAAACACAGTGTCTTCACAAAACCCAAAGCAGCTGACACTCACCATTTTTTAGGTGGCATTAAGGAATGATGCTGAGCAAAGATATTTCTATATGCAACTTTTGATTTATAATTCATATTTATATAAAGTGCATTAACACCTTAACTAAATTAAAAGAAAAACAGTGGTATACAGGCCTGTGTCATTTGATTAAATTAAAAATAAAATCATTTTATATATTACAATACACCGGATTGAATCTACTATCTAAAGTCAGCTTATGGTGCACGGACCATTTTTTAAAAATCGGTGCATCAGACACATTTTGGTATTAAATTTGTATTATCTTAATCTAAACTGAGAGAGATGTGATTAGGAAACTTTAATTGAAATATTAAAACATTTCAAAGATGGGTTACACATAAAGAAAGGTTCAGATTTAATTATGCATCAGAAGCATGCATAATACACATTTTCTGCCATGTTTTCAAGGTTATCAATGTGGATTAAGTCTTCTATCATGGAATAGGCAATTATATATTTGGACATTTATACACTATACAATATATTTTGTAGAAGCTTTAATGAGGCAACACTGACAGATGCACAAACAGACAGGAACTTCTGCTGCATAAAAAATACTTAACAATATGAGCCTAATGATAGCATAATGTACGCAAAAATAGTTAACAGCAATATTGCAAAATCTGAGTAATTTAACTTTCTTTCTATAAACAATCATAATCAACTCTACAGCGTCTCAAAGGGAAGTTTTATGAAAAAAAAAAATCAAAATTGCATATTTACCTCAAGTACTATTAAAATATGTAGACTGTAAGCTGCAGCGTTTTCGGTGATATCTTCTGTAGAAATGTCTGTCTTCTCTCAAATATAATCTAATTAGATGTAACTCAGCCCGTGGTTTTCAAAGTACCAAATATTACACTTAAAGAAAATCAATTTTCTTTCTAAAAATCTAAAATATACCAGAAGCCTAAGCTGTACCTGTTGTTGCGATGATGACGATGGGGACTTAGGTGCTGGTGAGTCGTCACCGCTGTCATCATCCTCTGAGATCCTAAACTCCAGATCTTCAGTGTACCTTTTCCTCTTTACCTGACGGCTGGAGCGACGTTTCTGTTGAACAGACGGGAGACAGAAAGGTGGCAACTTTTGCTCATCAGCTATAGTTTCTCATCTTTTCAAATAAATTCTCAGCTCAGCAATTGGAGGACTCTTTACCATATCTTTGTCACTTGATTTGTTGAAAAAAATCTAGTTTTAAAGCAAAGAAAAATACTATTCCTACATCCAAAATGTATAAATGTGTGGTGACAAAACAAAGAGGAAAAATCAGACAGTGTTGTACATTACACAATATTTAATCAAGGGAGAAAAGAAACCACGGAGTGTGTGTTTATTTTACACCAGGCTGTCCTCTTCCATCAAACAGACTTAATTTTCATTATTCATTATTCTGTTCCATATGGTTCAGAGTGTTATCCATATTGACTTTAAAGAAAACATCACCCAATTTGTTGAGCTCAAAATGTTGCCAAATAATGTGTAAAAAAACAGCTGTGGCAGACTGTAATAAACAGGCTAAAGAGAACATACTGCTGTTAAGGTGCTTTTCTATTTGAATGAGAGCCACGACTCTTTATGAAGCTAATAGCCAGATGCTCCTCTGTTTACATGGCCCACATAATTACATCTGCACAGAAAAATGGATCTTTCTAACAGGAGATACAATCAAGTTCTTGTTTGTCCGAATAGCAACTTCCACACAAAAAAAAGCACTTAAAAAGTATAAAAAGTATACATACAGTAACTTCTTCTGCTAAATTTCTTATTGCAAAAAAACTGAAGGGCAGAAATATTTTAACTGTATTTCAGAAAAAAAGGAGTCTGCAGAAAGTAAAAAGTTGCTGATTTTGCATCAGGTGAACTTGGCAGTCGGACCTGTCTGCTTGGTCTGTCAACACGGCTGGTTTACAACACAAACATAAGATGCCTTCCATCTCAACCGGCTGTGACACTGAGGAATCTGTAAAGCCTTTATGGCCTCCTGCTATTTGCTGGCCTTACTCGAACTGAGCTGCAATGCAAAATTCACAATGATCTAGAATAATTTGTAGATTTATTTTTGAAGGCCTATTTTTGAAGTTGATACAAGCTTCAAAAGTACAGCTTTTCTAGTATGCATGTTCATGTACCTGTACACCGTCATCATCATCATCTTCAGGAGGTGAGGGGGGTGGAGATTTCACCTCCACATCGTCACTGACTGATGACTCTCTTTTCCTCTTTGAATCCTTCTTAGCAGCGCTAGCCCCGCCTTCAGACTCAACCTTCTTACTGCTGAAGGAAGACAAAAGAGAGAGGGGGAAAAAACCTTAATATTCTCTAAAAAGAAAAGCCCATTCCTAAAAGTGTTACCTTTTGTTTGCAGTTTTCAGACTATAAAGCATTCTTGTGTGTGTGTGTATGAGTATGTGAGTGTGTCTGTCTGTCCCAGGGCAGTCGCCATGTTTGATTTATCCATTTAGAAATCATTAGTGTGCCTCAGGCTCTGGCACACAGGGGGTTAATATGATGAAAGACTGTGAGGAGGTGGAGGGA
>JAUZTA010000005.1:1706680-1717143 GCA_034780835.1 Ctenochaetus striatus
TATTCACCTACTTTTGGATTCTGTTTTCAGTTTTCTAAATTAAACCACCTACTTTAAATTACTTGCTTTTGTTTTATTTAATTGTACTTTGCTCCTGCTTAAATCCTGCAGTGTACTTTTTTGGGTTTACTAAAGCTTTATTTGTATGTGTGTATATCTTCATGTTTCCCCACAAGAATGTAAAAGCCATTTTTTACACTAGATTATGTATAAATGACTGAAATTTGTTTTTGTTGATACTTAACTTGCTACTCTAGTTTTGTATGTTAAGTGTAAATTAATTGGGTTATTATCATAGAAATGTTTACTGTGTTTTAACCTCGACAAGCTTCATCTTAACATGTTTATTTCTCTTTGTCCTTCATTAACGGTACATCTGACTGAGGCTGACCTGCACTTTCGCTTCTAAACTCTCCAGTTCTCAGTCAATGTTATTCACAAAGTTTTCAGTCTTCATCAAAGTCTGTCCGGATAAATGGACTAATTCACTGTAAAGTCAGCGAATTCAAACAAAACAACAGATGTCAAATTAACCTAAAGCTAAAGCCGAGTCTGTTGTTTTGTCTTTGGTACACTGAGTGCTGTCAACAAACAATGTTAGCACGACGGCTAACAGTTACAGCTAGCTGATTGAGAACGATGGGAAACGTTAGCCGGGCTATGCTAAAGCAGCTAGCCGGCTAAAGCTAACAGTCATGTACAGTACAGTGTCACGTCAAACGTCGCTCGGTAATGTGCAGCTTACCGTGGAGGCAGCAGAGCTCATGCTGTCGTTTTGACGTAAATGCAGGTAAATCAAACTGAAACTGATATTAATTTGCAACTTTGCTGACTTCCTGGTTTGGTCTGGTGCGCAGCGATATGCTAGCAACGCTGACCTTTCCCCCCTCCTTTTACTTGTAGATTGACAGAATATGAAGCAGAAAGCAGCCTATCAACACTGCGGACAGCCGAGATTTCCTCCACAGCAGCCGCAGTGAGCAAATCCAATCTGTTTCCCACTGACTGACAGACCTAAACCCCAACCATGGCACCGACAACGCCCCCAAACATCTACAACTGTACATATGCGTGTAATCTGTTGAGATTGCGCATGTTAACGCATGAGAATGATGTTTGAGAGACGAAACTGCGAGCTAAAGTAAAATAAAATAACAATCCTCCCAAATATGTGACTCAGATTAAAACAAACAGGACATCCCAACATTAAGGTAGTAAATTAAATTTGAATTAAAAAGAAAAATGAAAACTAAAACAGATTAAACATCTTTTTCACTACTAACCATTTCAACTAATAATTTCCCAGCTACTACAGTGTAACATCAACATTGAGTAGACCTGGGCGTTAAAGGGTCTGCATGATGGTTAAACCTGGCCTCAGAAGCTTATAACAAATCACACTATTTCACTTATTACAAAAAAAGAAGAAAGGGATTTTAATCTTGTTTGTGTGACACAGTCAAAGGAGGTTTAATATGGACTCATCTGCTCACCGGAGAGCTGAAAACTGTAAGACTGAAGCTAAAGGTACAGTTTTTTAGGACAAACACCACAAAAAATATAGATATCTACCAGATGATGAGAAGCTAAGAACAGCTAAGGCATTAATAACTAAGTTACAAATTTACCAAGGTCTCTTTACTGACATGCTGAGAGATATTTGTTTAGTTTATTACAAGGAAACCTTTTTACCCAAGACTGTCAGACCTGTTCATTCGAGAATGTTTGAGTTCAAAGAGTCCTGAATCTATTTTTTCTTGATAGGATGACGTTATGAGTGGTTTTCAGTACAACTTACACTACAGAGAAAGTGCAAATTATGTTTTCCATAGTTGTTCTGGTGGCAACAGTAGAGGTTTCCACCACATTACAAAATCTCTTTGGCTTCGGTAACTATCTTAGTTTCTTATATGGTCCCCTACTCAAAGTAATGGCCACCCCTGGCTTAATGGAAAGCCTCTCTTCTGGTCATTTCACAGCCTTATTCATACAGAATAGGGGACTGATAAAGTTTAAATTTAAAATTTATCACTCCCTTTTTAGTTTTTACATATTCATCTTAATTTTTGGCATTTTTGGAGACAGCATGCAGTAGAGAGCTGAAGAGAAATATGGGGTTAGAAATTTATAAAGAAATTATTACATTTTACAAATCATCAACAAGATACTGACCATTAGAGCCTTCATTAACAATCCTTGCAACTCTTTAAGTGCCTCATGTTTTAAACAAAGATGATTTTTTTTTAAATTGCCAGAAAACAGATAATTCACGTGTTACACAGACTCATCCATTAGTTCTAAAGATTTAAAATGCTGAAGGTATACCTCTGAAGTAAAAAAAAACTGGTTGAGGAGAGGCAACTAATGTCAGATACAGATACACAGCTGAATACAAAACTCATTAACCAAAAAAAAAAACTAAACAAAAAACAAACACACACAAAAAAAATATTTTTCTTCCTCATTCTCTATGAGAAATGGTAATGCTTATCTTAGATCTAAGCCGACTGCATAAACGAAATGATGTTTTTTTTTCTCTAGTTATCTAGTCTTGTTTGACAACTAACTTACAAAATACCTCAACAGCCTTTGGGCACAGCATATCACATCCGGTGTGTCTGACCGGTCAGTGGTAGACTTTGGTCAAAAGGGTATTGGAGGGACAACCAAGGCCTTTAAACGCAGAAATATGAACATAATTTTTCTAATATAGTATATGTTTCCATAAAGCTGGACCAGCACAGAGACTAGAGACTTTTCTAGGAAAAGCTGCTGGATTTTAAATATGAGATACCCTATTTTGGTGTGTCTGGACTCAACATGGCAGTTACTATGCTATAAGCAGACACACCCAAATCAAACAAGTTAAACTATTGTAGGCCATGAGTATCATCAGATAATGAAGTCTGGCTGCACAAAGTAAGAAAAAGTGAATATCCATCTCCACAAGAGATGAAGCCTGCACAATATGGCAACTGTTGTCCAAGCAGTAGCACACACACTTAAGTTTAAACAGGACACAGAGGAAGACTTTATAATATATTTTTTCTTGCCAGGTTTACATATGACATGCAGAGAGCGCAGAGCTGGCAGCAAAGACTGCTGCTGCAGAACAAAACCTGATCGCACAGGTCTATATCATGTACTGTCTAATATTGTTAACATGGGTGCAGAAGGTGGAGGTGCAGGTGGAGAGCAGTGTTTTCCTGCACTTTGTAGTGCTTCTGTTTCCTTTCTGAACCTGGCATTAGTTTGTGGGATGTTACAATACCAACCTGATAGTGTAAATTGAAATATAAAGGTAAAAATTATATTAAAAAGAAGAGAAGTTACAAAAAAAATTCATTTATTGAACATTAATTGCTATTATGAAGGTCGAATTGTAGAACCTTCACACATTTTTGCAGTTGCACCTCTTAAATACAATCTTATTAGGTTCATAAATGTGTTATCTCTCAATAAAACAATATATTTAGTTGGTCAATGGCAACATATATATCAGATCACTCCTGAAAAAATGTCTTTTAGAATTTATTAGTAGGCTACATTTAGTGCCATGATCAATTTTAAACCAAGAGTCAAAATGATCCATTCTAATTTTCCTAATATTCTTAGAATATATACAATTTGCCTAAAAAGCAAGATATCAAAAAAATCTGTTCTCATAAAACTTTGTATATATCCATTTTTGCTAAGGATTCCCTGAAACCCTAGCCAGATATAAAAACTCTTCTTCAGATGTTTGCACTACACAGGGACTGTGCAGAGTATTTCTTGTGTAAGCACACCAGAAATAGGACCTTGGCTGCAGCTCTCCATATTTCTTGCTACTAGAGATAAACAACAACATCAGGCAAAACATGAACCTGTTTCGTAATAACACTGTAGTAAATTTGCAGCCACCACAGTGATCCTTTAAAATAAATTGAACACATATGCAGTCTTTATATCTTCCAAATATGTAATTTTCTCATTCCCTTGAGTAATTTTTGGTCTTAAATTCTATGTTAGCAACTTGAAAAATGTATTAAAGACATTCTGCATATGATATAAACGTTGCTTTCTTGTTTGTAAACACCTGCTTTGGTTTAGACAGTTTCTTGGCACAATTCTTAGGGTTGATTTTCAGCTCTAAACGATTCTAACACATTTCTTTCTGTATCTTAAAAATAGACTGCTGTTAACCCTGTCTGTTTGTGTAACACTACATCTTTTTAATAAAATAGTTTAGTAAACTGCACCTGCTACCTGACTGCAAGCTAACCGAGCAGGGCCCTCGTCAGGCAGCCAGCTAACAGTAAACAGATGACAACATTTACTATTGCTTCACTGGTTCTGAACACGGGGGGGCAGACAAATAAAAAAACGACTTTTAATTTAATAAATAAAAGTTTGTAAGAATACACAACAAGAGAGCCAACTGGTCCAATTCGTGCAACAGATATTTGGCCAGAAATAAGTAGTGCTCTACGCCATTTTAGGGAATATTACAGGCTATAGCTTAACGTTCTGGCCTTATGTGTCAAGAGGCTACACTGCTGTAAACTGAGTTTTTATTGGGCACATTCAGAAAACAAAACATATTGTACGACTTCATGTAACACGATGTAATAAGGCGTCTGATGCCGTGACAGCTGTATGCAAAATATCTGGTAGAAAAACTAACGCTAGCAGAGCAGTTAGCTGGACTAGCAAGATGTGGCTAACACCCCCACCCTCGACGCAAACGGACAAAAGGCCCAGCATCTATCTCCCAGTGTCAGTATCTGTTCTGCAATAACAGAGCTGAGAGAGTCTGCGTACTGGTGCCGGTGTACACATATCTGCCACTGTCTAGGTGTTTTATATATTATCCAAATAAGTTAGCAGTGTAAAATTGGAGCTGTCATCCCACCCCTTGCGTCTCTGCTTTTACCACGTCATTGGACTATCCAACACTGCGGAAATACAGCGCTAGCTAACCGCTAAAAGCTAGCTGAATGCTTACTGTCAGTCTAGCTGGCACTTGCGGCAGCTTACCCGTGTCTCCGATGATGATGTATTTGAAGAGGTACGCATACGCCATGGCCTCTGGTTTGTGCAGGCAGCTGTCTCTACCGTTATACCTTCGTTAAACCAACCGTGAACCGTGTGAAAAAGGTAGCTGACAGCTTGTTAGCCTGTTTTTCTCTGTCGGTGCTGAGGAAGGAACAATAAACAGCCAGAGTCCCAACTCTACGTCACACGGTCCGCCCTCGCCACGCTACAGTATGATGTCTTCAGGGTCCCCTCGGAAACTAGGTAGTCTTTGATTACTCTCGATCAGAAAAGTCAGTTCGTGTTGCACCTTTAATGCGTATTTCAGACAATTAGGACAACATTTTCTGATACAGTTTGTACCACAATTAGAAACAGAAAACACCAAACTACAATTCTCTTAAATTTACTTGAAAACTGTTACGAGACAAGTCTAAAATCTCTTTGGCGACTCCCAGAGGCCGTATGCAGTATTGATTGCAAACCGCAGGTCAAATTTGCTGGACAGATCTGTAATTACAAAAGCCATCCCATTTTCGTGGTATCTGCAAAGCATTTTTTTTTTGTTTTTTCACAAGCCGTTGTCTGTCTCTTAGAGTAACGATTAAATGTTTACCAGTTTTTACAAATAGAATTTCAAGTGATTTTTTTCGATCTGAAATATACGAAAAGCACACTATGCATAATTACTCAATTAGTACATGGGACCACAACTGTTTTAACCCTACTGGATCATTATTTTTGCCATGCATTATATATCATATTAAACATCTATTATTTAAAAAGTTTTTCGTCAGACCTGAACAGGCTGTTTCCCAAAATTTAACATTAGACAGTCTTACCCCAAGCACAGACACTAGCTGTGCCGAGTGAAGAACATCCAGGGCTGTGTGTGAAGTGAACATCTGATGAGAACTGCACAACTGCACAAGTACTGCTGATATACACTGCTTTTCTTCGAGCTGTCTCTCTCACACACAGACACGCACGCGCACACGCACACACAAACACACACACACACACACACACACACACATACACACACACACAAACACACGCTTCATCATCCCAAACATCTGATACATATGAAGTTATTGTATCCACATCACCCTTTCAGTTTGCTACTGATGAAAAATTCAAAACATCCTCTCAAGGGTTAGTTTTAGTTACTGCGTATTGGATGAAGCTGTAATTAATGCAGCATATGTCTTTTTGTTATTACCAGCAGGTTACTTAAAGAGATCAAACCAACAACAGTTTTATCCTGATATTAGCTATTGATTGTTCTCCACCAGAGATGCTGGACCATGGTAAGTGACTGAAAGCATGACAAGTTTCTCTGACTGATATTTCCAAGGTGGATCTTCATCTATCCTGGCTAATTGTCATGGTTACAACAGAGGGCTAACTGGAAACATTCAAACCTATTGATCCTGCATACAAACTGCTTTAGTAATGAGGATAGCACTTGTATGACATATAAATAGAACCAATATTTCTAAATTGACCACTAACTTACCTTTTTCTAGGTATGGTTCAAATGTGATGATGAGAAAAAATTGTGCACAGTTAATGTTCATTGAAAAATTAGACATTATCTTCTTTTCATGCTTATGTTTGATTAGAGGCACCATTGCCACGGGACTATACCAGGACTATTGCATTTGCATAATTGCTTATATACAGTATATCTGCTAGTGGCTTTAAAATTTGTTTACTGTACCTCACACTCTGTCCTCAGACCCTCAGTTGGAATATAGAAAAACTTTTAAGAGAGCAAAAATGGAAGAAATGTCAGAAAGAACATCAGAGGAGAACAGACAGACATGCAATAAAGGAAGAATTCAGATCTTTGCACCAAAATAAAACTTTTGACAGCACTCTGTAAAACTAATCAATACTTGCAGTTTAAAGAGCTAACAAAGGCAGCCATAGTGACTTCTGCAGCTGAGCTGCCTGTAGTGGCTTATCGTTTCCTGCAGGGAGAAGCAAAGGGTCATTTTTTGGAGGTGACTTTTTGGTTTGTGCAAATATGTGTGTGTCTTTACTTCTTTTATTTACCATTTCATGTAAACTTACTTTTTAAATAAACTTATTCCATAATACTAATAATTTATGAGAATTATGGACAATCATAAAACGACAATGTAAGTGAATAATCGTCATACAGGACAGTTTTTCATGACATAGTATTAAGAATTAAGAATCAACTACATATATCAAATGCACATATACTCTGTGTGTGTGTGTGTGTGTGTGTGTGTTTTTGAAAGAGTGTGTAGACTTACACAGAGGATGTCAGTCCCCCAGTGCAGCACAGTACTCACAGACAGCCTCTGACTGTTGTCTAAGTGATCAGATCTCAATACATCTATCCAGAGATAGCCAGAAACATGTGGACAACAGAGTTTTAAGCTGCAAAATGGATGTTTGAGTTGAAGGAAAATTGACTAGTGGTTAGATTTGTGCAAATCAAGCAAGATCAAGATTTGTCAGCAGAAAGGTATTAAATCAATGACAGACAGACAGTTATGGTGTGCAGTGGTGTACAGTAAATGCTCGGATATTAAATAGAAAAGAGAATCTTACCTCATTACTAGAGGTGGGAAATAACACATTACTTAATCACATGCTATAGTAATATGATTAGTAAAGTGATCACTTTTTTAAGTAACAAGATGATTTAGAGATTAAAGTTTAGGTTAAACTAACCTTTGCACACAAAAAACATGTAGGAATTCTGTTTCAGCTGTTTAAAAAAATCTCTTGCATCCACACAAGCTAGCTACTTCCAGTCCATTTACGAAATTGTTTGACTTCTGAGATCTGTACTTGCCAGCTGCTGGCTAAGTGCACCCTCTGCTGGTACATTTTGAGCTAATTCTTCACTTCATTCATACATTTTATAAATATAGTATTCCTCCAGATGGGGGGCACTTGCATAAATTAGGTGGCCCAAGCTCTCCTGTCCCTCTGCGTATGAACTACAGCCCATGTTCTGCTTTTAGATTTACAGTGTGGAAACAGGGGAGCTCGCCTGCATTTAGAAGGCTCTAAGGGCAATTTCCTGATAAGGAATGTGGGGCAATTATCATCAGCAGCCTGGAGGATACAGATTAATAAAGGAAGAACTAAAGACACAAAGAAAGATGGGGATCATGAACTACTAATGGCTCTTGACTTTTCGCACATGCTTTTGTGCAAATAACCCAGATAACAAAACACATTTTATAATTTGACAAAGTGGAAACTAAAGAACTCTAGTATAAGTACAACGGCATAAAAATATAACAGCGAAAAGAGAAAAGCACTGAGGTCTGACCACTGAGCCCCATGAGAGTATGAGAAACTGAATGTGGGTGTGTTTAACAGCTTCCTCTGTACACTGTTCAGAATTTCTTTGTCCATCTTGAAGCCATCAAGAATGGAGAGCAGCTTGACCTGGCACTCTCCAAGTCCTGCTTTTTTCTGCCTGTTTTCACAACCACTGCTGTTTCCTTCACCCAAGGGTGGGTCTGTGGCCCAACAAAAACACCAGCATAACCTTCCTGCCAGCATTCCAACACACACATACACAATGCGAGGACACTCACAACGACAGAAAGGTTAGAAACTAAAGCTGTGCACTTAAAGGCTTATTTTCAGTCAAGAGTCATGGATGAAGGGAGGATAGAGGGAAAGTGGATGAGAAAAAAAACTGGTCCATAATTATTTGAAATGAAAGCCTGAGTGGCTGAGCACACCTGCAGTCTGCAGAGAGAGAACGAAAGAAAGCGAGACAGAGGAAGAGAGAGAGAGAGGGAGGGAGAGATAACAGTGAGGTGGTGACAGAGGAAGAGGAGGAGCAACAGGGAGTGAAGAGAAATGCAGAGAGGTAGAGAGCCCCACACACATCAGTTAACAGCTGAAAGACAGCAAGAGCAAGAGAGATCACAAAAGGAGAGAGAGACACAAGCACAGAAAAAAGGAGAAAGAGGAAAACAGGCAAGAAGAAAGTGAAGAAAATTCAAAGGCTTAGAGAACAAAGTGAAAAGCTGAGGGAGTTGTTTCTCGACTGGGAATCCGTCCAGCAGACTGCAGAGACTTCAGTTTGTGTCCAAGTCAACATACAAAACCAGTGTGACTGGGAGTCAACTGGGAGGACAGACTGGTTTTTACCCACAGTGAGCGGACTGTCAAGCACCATGGCTGACAACCTGAATGAGGAGTCAGATTATATCCCAGGCAAAGATGAGCTGGACTGGGGCTACGAGGAAGGTAAACTGATCTTCATCAGAATGAGCAAGGGATGCTGAGTAATATGTGGTGTTAGTTGGGATCAAAAGTTGAGGGTCCAGATGTCTTGTCGATGGGTCTGAATCCAAAAGTTTAGGCACTTCATCTAGTCTTTAGAAGTAAGGAGCTTTAACATAAATTGCAGAACCTGGTTCTTTCTAATTGTATGGTAAGAATAATAAATCTTCTTATACAGAGAGTAAAAACCTGCTTTAGTTATTTTAAACAATAAATGTATACTTTTCTTCCCTGTCTTGCAGATCATACTGATACATGTAGTTTTTAAGTCACAAAAACTTTTAAGTCTACTACATTTATTTTGTTTGGAAAATATCTAAGATGATTATGTATAGAAGATATACAAAAATCATATGCTGCACTGAGTTTCTCAACAATACATAAAAGCACTGAGTGCAGAACAGCAGGATCATACACTTCCCACATGTGGAATCACAGCTTTATACACTTTAAGTAGAGTCTTTTATAAAGTTACAAAGGGGCAGGGGCTGCTGGTTTCTTCCACTTCTGCATTTCAATCTCATTTTTTTCTTTAAACAATATCTTAAATAAACTATCTGTTAATTTTGTGTTATGACCATCAGATTTTAATCATCTTAACTATCTCAAGGTTCTGTGAAATCATCAGAGCGATGGTTTCTTAAGCAGAAGGAAACAGTGACAGTTTGGACAGTCGAATCCCAAACACTTCTATTAGTTTCTGGTACTTTTGGCTAGTATAAGATTTTCTTCGACAGATAAATATAAGTTTATTTCACTGAATGTCATACTTACAGTGTGCCATGAAGTTATGATGTATGAGTTTTTTAGTTTGTCTTCTCTCACTCTGTCCTGTTTTATTGCTACACACACTGAGCATCGTGGGAAGCACTGTGGTATTAAACTGTAAAATTTTTACTGTAAGTATGCTGAATGATATGTGACACTTTGTATGCATGAATTAGATACCAAGCTTTGACCAGGAAACACCAGCCGGGTCCTGTGGAAAGCTTTTTTGTTCAAAATAGAGGAAAGTGTAATTGGATGTTCTATTGAGAAAGGTGATCTGGAAGGACGATATTGAAACTTTAATTGGTTATTCTCGTAAACTATCACCCTAAGAAACATTTTATTCTTGTAAGATTAAAGACTTTCTGCAGGACACGATCGTGTTT
>JAUZTA010000005.1:1803824-1821395 GCA_034780835.1 Ctenochaetus striatus
GTGAAGGAGAAGAATTTTCTCAACAATGGATGAATAGGTGAGGTAGAGGAGGAGAGGGGGAGGAGAGGGGGGAGAAACCAACCACCTGCTGTCCTCCTCTTTCTCCTCTTTCACTCACAACACAGATTAACTTCCCTTTCAGCTTCTTTCTCTCTCTCTCTCTCTCTCTCTCTCTTACACACACACACACACAAACTTCTGCACTTTGTCACTGGACTCACACATTTTTCCAACTCTCTCTCTCTTTCCTTAAGTATCTCATGATGTAAGACATGCTTCCCTCCTTTTCCTTCTCCTCCTCCTCCTCTCTCCCTGCTTCCTCCTGTCCTCTTACCTTTTCATCTCCTCTTCACTCCTCCTCAGCTCTCCTCCTTCCTCTGGCAGATGATAAAATCTCTGTAATTACTGCTGATGAACCTGTGACTGATCCCTGTCTTCTTTTCATTTCATTCACATCCCTGTTAATCAGATGCCAATTGACCAAGAAGTGCTAAAAGTTGCTCCATTTAAACCTTAAGCTTATGGAATCATTCATGTTAAAGAAGGATGTAAACAAGCCACCAATACTGCAGTTGCATCTCCTTTTTAAACCAGTGCACCGACTGTGAAGGATTTCTTTTTTCACTACTTTGTAAAATTTGAAAGTGAAATTATCTGTTGCATTTTATCAAGTCAAAGGTTCAACAGTGCATCAATGAATGTGAAGAGAACTATCATTAAATCCCTTTGATTCTTAAGAAAAATAAAAAATGGATGATTCTCTGGCAAGTTCTGGAGCGAAAAGGAGCAATTTACTTTTCCTAAGATTTCTTAAGGTATGTGAAATAGGGCTGTCACAATATCCCATTTTCACTACATAACTATCACAGCCCAAATTACACACAATAACAATATTATTCCCATATTTAGGCAGATAAAAATTTGTTTAAATAAATTGTTATCATTCGGGTTAATCTTCAACTTTGTTTAACTTGTTGGGTGTTAAGGCTGTGTTCTCTAAAATATGAGTGTTTTGAGCTTAGAAAGAGTCTGTGATCTAACTGAGCAAAAGCATACAAAAACACAGCAACAAGCCTTATAGTACATCACCTCCATGACCTCCACTTACAAAGTGAGAACAAAACAGATGATCATGATGAAGTGTTGTATTACTTCTATGATATTATTCTGCATATCACAAACGTAATCTCAATATTTAAATATTATGGTTATTGTCAACACTGGTAATGTTTATCATGTCAGTGTGCTCAGATTTGAGTTATGACTCTAAAGGAGGGAGATCTTTGATCCCAGCTACAGAAACAATAAAGGGGTTTTTAAGTAGAGTCATTTTAGTAGTGGCTGGAGCTCTGAAACCCTCTCAACTAAGAGTAAAAGTTTTTTAAAAAGTACATTGTCATTTAATTACTAAAAATATAAGTTACTTTCCTTTTTGGGATGAACTGATAATCAAAACTTGATTAATTTTTAATTTTACTACTCATTTTAAAGCCTAACAAATCACTGTTGCTCAATAAAAGTAAACAATATTATAATAACATAAAAGATTAACATTTCAGTTGAAAAGTTAACAAAAGCCTACAATAGCTAGCCAGTTCTATTTTTTTTACCTTTAGACAGTTACTTCTTTAAAAAAAAAGTGCAGCTGTTAACTTTTCTGTCTTGTCTCAATCACTGCTTTAAAAACATACAGGTTTTGATGAAATAACAAACGGCAAATGCCATGAAATAAGGTAGACTACTGGCTCATAGGTGAGCTTGAGTAAAGAGTGGGTGTGTAGTTTTGACAAAGGTACATGAAAAGTACTTGTTCTCTCACGTTCATCTCTACAAAGCCTTGTTTGATTGCCTCTATGAACTTCAGCTGCAGCTCCACCTGTTAATGCACTTGGTAAATAACAGAAAAACAGCAGGAAGACCTACAAGAACAAACTTCTGTTCATTTTTAGGACACCAATATTTATCACTGTCTTTCACCCCACAGGGCATCTTAGTCTTCTGTCTCTCACTCAGTACACCCCCTTTAACTTTCATGCCCCGTACAGTTTGAAGACATTAGAAAAACTCTTTGACGTTGCTTTTTTAGCAACTAGGCTTTTTCTACTTACACTTCTTGTCTTTGCTATTATGAGCCTCCAAATTATACAAATTTTAATGTAATGAATTTCCCTTCGCTTTCAGCATCACCTTTAGTCCAAAAACACATAAATGCGTCTTGCCACTGTGGACAGATTGCTCATGTAGTAATTCAGTCAGTTTCCATTACTTTTCCTCATTCCTTGTCCTTCTGTGTTCAGCTGATGTTACATACTGTACTGACATCATGTATTGCAGTTTCATTTTATCAAATACTTATCTTTTTCCTTAAATCCAGGGCTACGCCCCCTCCCTCCAGTCTGACTACCAGCCAATAGGAGGAGGAATGCTTAATGGCGGAGCAGTGATGTCATCGTCCATGGACTACCACCAGCTGGGTCGACACACGCCAAACCACCATCCCTCTCTGGACTGGAGCACCGATTACCATGGCAACGGGTAGGTTTAAGGCCTGCTGTGTTGATGTACAGATGTGCTGTAGGACATTATGCTGTCACTTCTGATGTAGTTACAGTGTCAGCGGAGCACATAACTGACCACAGCTAATCAAACCTATCAGCGAAGCACGCTAACAACTTTTTACCAAAGAAAAGTTGTGTAGCACCCTTCTGGCTGTGCAACTGCTAATGTGGAATTCAATTCAATGTGTCTTTAGAATAAAGCATTAGAATAAGCACTCATCTGTTGGATATCAGAGGTATCAGACTCACATGTAGAATCAGTTGGTAGATTTATTGTGACCTCACCTCTTGTTCGTCTTCTTCTCTCCTCCTGCAGAAGTCATCAGAGAGACAAACATCTCTATCTGAGCTAATCTCAGGAAAAAAAATACAACACCAACTAACCAACTAAGACCTTCTACTGCCACACCATGGAACCTCTTGCCCTACTTTTACATCTATCCAGGCCAGCTTACACCCCCTCAACCCCGGAAGACTCACCCAACCACCTGGTTCTGAATTAAACATGAATTTTGCAGTAGAATAATGGGACATTTGTGTGTATTACTTATAGGTCTCTTCTAAGGGACAAGAGAACAGTCTTAAAAACAAGAAGATTTACTTCCCTCCTGCTCCTGCCCCTTGGCTGGTCTGATATCTGCTATTGGCTGTATTTTTTGTACTGATGATTTACAGCATGACACCTGGTATATTTGAATTGTAACAGTGTATATCAGTGAGAGCAGGTAGACAGGTCCTATGCTGTGAACCACAATGATAGATGTATATACTCTATCCTTCCCCAGAAAGGAGTATTCAATCTAGTTTCCTGTCTGCTCTACAAATTTCATATCTAGTTACTCATTTTGTAAAGATGGTGTTTACCATCCGTTCCAAAAGGCTCTGAAGAGCGAATGTACATTGCTGTAACATAATTTTTTGAGCTGTCAATATAAAGCCAATTGATTTTTTTCTTTTTTCTTTTTTTACCTTATAGATGCTGAATGCTTCTATGGCCAAAGTCAATAGAACACAGCACACAAACAAGGGGTCGATAACCAAATACTACACAAATTGTGTTTCCCTGCTGGTTCTCTAATTATATAAGTATAAGCCTTCAGTTTGATGCAGGGTGGACTGAAGTCCCTCACTCTGTCTGTAGTAACAGAAACATATTGTGATTCTGAACAGAAGCAGTGTTGAACACAGTGATAATAGTTGAATCGTGGCACAGCTGTTAGCTTTCAACTTTTTTATTTTAAGGACAAAAATATCATATGTTAAAGCTAGCCAAAAGTTTCTGAATTAGCAAGGATTGGTCTGAAGTAAAGTTAGAGGAAGTTAGCCCTGATATAGTTACTATGACATATACTGCCCTGCCAGCATTACTGTGCATCTGGCAGCCTAATATTTCTAGCATTCCACATCCAAACTAAAAAGACATTCATACTCATTTATCACCCTTTCTGCTTTACCAAGAATATGTCGACACACAATGTGATACTACACAACGCTAGTTGTGAAATGTATAGTGTTCCTGTTTCTTTGTTGCTATTTTACAATGCTTATTGGTGACGTTAGCTTTTTCAGCATCTGTCGTAAACAGCTGAAAAAGTTTTGTGTCTTTGCCCCAAAATAACGCTTAGAACATGTTTTATCCTCAAGCTATACTTCTTTTTTGCATGGGAGCAAGTTTTATGACATCAATTTCATTTTTAGTTAGATCCAGACAGAGTCGTTAAAAGGCTTTGTGCCATCATCAACACATCTACTAGATTCCTTTTGTTAACCTAAATGCTATGTTGCTAAGTCATTACTGTTTACTGTGAACACGTAAGAATGAACTGGTAGCCTGAAAAGGATGATCAGCACTTCTTTTTCAGGCCATCAGTGGAACTAAACTGCTGCAAACCTGTACCCTGCATATGTGTCAGTGTGGATACACGATTGGTTTATCAAGATGTTGGTTCAAACGTTATAGAGCAAATGATTGGTTTCAAGTGGGAAAGGGCAAGATATGTACATACAACCGTCATTTTTGGTGTTACAAATTTCCCCATTAGACTCCCGTTCAGGATTCTTTGAATGGTCTGTCTCTTACTTACCTAGTCTCTGGTGAGGACCAACAAGTTCCAAAAAAAGGTTTTCAGGTGAACCAACAAGGCATCTACAATGCATGGCTGTCCTAGCTGCCTTAAGAAAGAAAGAAAGTGAGAAGCCTGACAACAACACACAGAGGGCATGAGATGTAACTCTCTACTCCAGATGTCATTACACTAGTTTTTTGCATAGAAAAGTGTGTTTTCCTGAAATCTAATAAGGCTTAATTTTGTGTGAAGCCACTTTAAGCACACTAGAAGAAGAATGTAACTGGCTTAGAAGATTCTTGACAAGCACAACTGGTTGTGACATTAATGTTCTACATGGAATGAACTTCATTGACCTTGGTAATCATCTGCAGTAGATACATAGGTTTGGTTTCGATATGTTCCACCCTCAATTTTTACTCAGTTAAACCACTTTTTTTTTTTTACTCTATTTTCAAAGAGAGCTCAAGCAAGTTAGACCTAACTAACCTACTGAATCACGTTCCTCAGATTTGTATAAAAACAAGAAAAACTTCAAAGAGCAATTGTGTCTGAAAAAATAAAATAATGGAACAGGACATTTTGCAGTTCCTCTCAGCAGTTTAGAGCCTCCAGCTCACTGTTTTGGTTTTACACTCCCCAACTTTTCAACTTTTGCTTCAGTTTTACTGCTCTTCTGAACATTATTTCCAGCAGCAAGCAGCTTGTTTTCACTGAAAAGAGCTCTCATAAACAGACTTTGTGCTACCTGTAGAGCACCAAACAGACAGACACAGTAAGGGATTAGCTGATAAATATAATGAAGTAATTAGCAGCTAAAAAGCCTGATGTTTCACTTGGGGTTTAATATATGCCACAAAGAGAGTTTAAAGGAGATGAAAGATCGGACTTACTGTATATTACTTGTGACTGAAACCCATCTCCAAATTATGATGTGCTTTGTATCCACTGGATGGGTAAAAAGGGGCCCGATTACTAACAAATTAGCTAAAATTCACAAGGTGTTACTGTGTAAAACTTATGTTTATGTTGCTGTGAAGTTTGGCCCCTAGTGGTAAAAATGAATTATTGCTGCTTTATTATGGCTAACATTTGTAAATATACATTTCCATGTTTTCAGTAGAAAGAAGCCTACAATGGGTGTTAGGGCAAGTCAGAGCCCACCAAGCATTTCTTCTCATGCATTCAACACTTGCATTTCACACAAAGGTGCCTGGGGACACAGTTACACTTTTAGTAACCATAGGAGGTGTTGGTAATGTGGTCCATATGGTACAGGCTGATATTAAATAATATCTATCAGATACATTGTCTTACTCTTTATCGCAGATGTAAAAAGGTTTCTTACTGCAGGTGCATCTATTTTCTCTCAATAAAGTCTAATGCTGATTATCATCACTGTAAGTAATAAGAAAAGATTATACAAAATATCCAAAATGGTATAATTCTGCTCTAACAGCCTTTGTAAAACAAATAAATCTTTTTGTAAAATAATGTCTTGCCTACACACAGTCACGGTTTATCAAACTTCCTTTTCAAAACACGCTGTGAAAGATGAACAGACGGTATTTGCTCAGATAAGGAGTTCGGTAAGCTTTTTTATTTCCTTTTTTGGATCTTAGCATAAAATATAAACTGTTATTCATTTTTAGTATTGCATTCGTAAACAAAAGTTTTTAATTTCCAATTTGGATTTCTAATTGAATACCAGATGATCGGATGATACCCATATCAATAATTAATAGTTCTCTGGTTAATGTCCTTTCCTGCTTTAAACATGTTGTCATTTACCCTCCTATGTATGTTTGATGGCAGTTCATTGAGGTAAAGGTAAAACATCCTGATAGAAAATTTGGATGACCTGAAAGCAGTGGACCATTCAATTAAATGTGTATGACAAGTGTTCAAGATCTGACAAAATTTCAACTGGCACTGACAGCACTTTGTACAAGTCACCATCATAAATGTCTAATATCATATTTTTCCTCTGCCTGTTCTGTTCACCCTTTAGCTCCACTGGTTCTGTTGCTCTGGAGTTCGGAGGATGCACTGAATCTGCGGAGCTACCGGGACACCGATAAAGAGTTCATGCAGCAGCGTTCACTAATGCATCATTTTCACTCCCTAAATTGGCTTTACAAGCCTTGCAGTAAAAATGGAACTCAACTTTGACCATGTTATTTTTAAACACTGGTACAACATCTTGTCCAATTAAGTGACTGTTAAGCTGCAGCAAATTGTCATGGTTCCTGTTGCCATAAGAGGCGTGTCCTTATCCATGTTTACCCGATTCCCAAATTGCTCAGTCCAACAGTCCAAGTTTGTATCTTCTGATGAGTCTGAATTGGTCTGACTCCTCTTCTGATGTCATCGCTCTCTCTTTTCTACATCCTTGTGTAATGAAGTCAAAGCCTATCAAAGTAACAGTGACATGTTAAACTGCATTCTGACAACTTTAAGAACAACTTTTTAAAACAAGTCTTATTTGTGTTTCTTCCTTAGTCATGGATCTCCCATGTTGACTTTCTATTCACTTTGCAGCTACTTTTTGGTGGTGGTTGACAGGAATGAGTGGGTGACTTTCTATATTTTGCTTTAGTCAGCAAATCTTATGCTAATAAAAAAAAACAACAATAAATTGACCCCACTTAATACAGTGTATGCATCTAAAGCCTGATATATGTTATTCCCCTGTGTTGTAGACCTCTGTTGTATTCCAAAAAACACTAAAAACATGCCAGTGAGATAAATCTAAGCACTGGTTAACATGTTTCTGTGCCCAGAAGGCAATGATTTTTTTTAACAGCTTCAGAATCAATATCAAAGATAATATTTAAACTTTCAGGAGAGCAGTTTTTTGTACTTAAAAAGCCACTGTGCAGAAACAATGTTCTGTTAAGAGCTTGTTGCTCAGAATATCACAACCTCCTGACTTGCTACATAGTATGTGGTAAATAACGTTGGTACAAAGTAAAGAAGTTGTGATATTTGGCACATTAGGCTAGTGTAGTCTGTAAACAGAGCCCTGTTCCTGGAAAAGCATATGTGCAGTGAAGTGGCTCATGCTTGTTTCTGCTTTACACAATCCAGCTTTTTCCTTTACAAATTGTACAATAAAATTGTAAAATACTGTAGGTGCAACATGTGAGTAGAAAAGACAGTTACCTCCTGGTCAGCAGCACCTATATCAGACTGCTTGGGGTTGTCAGGAGTCTTGGGCATGTGGCTAATGCCAGAACCTGAGTACCAAAAGGCTTTCGTGGTACTACTGGAAAGCTGCAGCAGCAAGGATTTTGGTCCCAGTGAAAAATAAGAGGGGCTTCCCAAATGAGATGCCTCGCCGAGGACCCAGGGACTCTCAGAAGTTTTGTATAAGATTGGTGGGAACCCAGTCCAGGCAAAAGTTCTGACCTAAGACATGACTGTGAGCAGGTCTCGGTGACTTTTGCAAAATTACACAATTGTCAAAGTAGGTTTTATTTGACCTATGTCAGGTTCCTGAAACAGATGGCGGGGTTTTGTTCCATCCTAAATCTGCACATGAAAAATTTGCCCATCAAGATGCTGCACACAAGGCATGTCATGGGGTCAATATAGCAAGGGGAGTGGTTCCGTTACTATTGATCTCAAGTACATTTATTTCCACACCCCTATTTGTCAGGAACACTGGAAGTTTCCACACTTCACTTCTTGAGGGAAGGCATATGAGATTTAAGTGCTTCCATTTGGCCTGTGCCAAAGGGTTTCCACTAAGTTGGAAGCAGTTGCCTTGATGCCCTTGCCTGGCTTCACCTATGTCTGTTTATTTACTGGGGATTTTAAATCAGTCAGTAGACCTCCTCCCAGCACCAAGCCTCTCCTGCGGGAGTGGAGACGACACCCAGAGGAGATGGTGAGTTTGTGGGCTCATTTTCTATTGGCCCAAGTAGATCTCTTCACATCCAGAGACAACCCAGTGCCAGATGTGCTTTTCTCAGAGGCATCCTTGCAAAGTTTAGGCCTGAATACACTGTCTCAGGAGTGCCTGAAGGGGTTACTAAAAGCAGCCCCCCCAGCTCTGGCATTTTTGTGGGTCAGACATCTCTTTACTGGTTGATGTAGCAGATACTGTGGAAATGTGTGTGTCCAGCTAAAGTTACCTGGCCCTCTTTAGAGCATGCTCAGTAGAGTCTGCAGTAACCTTACACATACACAAATGTCATTACTGTTTCCTGAGTCAGAAATCAAGCTTTAACTTTCCCAACATCAGTGTTATCTAAACAGGACAGGCACAAAAAAGGTCTTTATTCACTAAAAACAGGTAAGTAAAATGTTTTCATTTATTTGACTTTCTTTGGACTTTCAGAATCACAATCACATTTGGAAAATTT
This sequence comes from Ctenochaetus striatus, assembly GCA_034780835.1. NCBI lineage: Eukaryota > Metazoa > Chordata > Actinopteri > Acanthuriformes > Acanthuridae > Ctenochaetus > Ctenochaetus striatus. The sequence goes on from JAUZTA010000005.1 coordinate 1,812,819, forward strand.
AATTTATTAACTACAATAACTTGCTTTAAGGTATGATGATGTATTTATTGTTAATTGTCTGTAACATTACCACAGCTTGACAATTTACTTCAGGACTATCAGCAATTGAATTTATTCCATACACCAACTGAAGTGCTTTTTATTGTTGTCATCAGAACATTTTGGGACCCTCTTATTTCAATCAGACCTGATGAGGAAACGTGCAAAATGTTTCATTTAATGATTATACTGACTCATTTTAAAGATTCACTTAAAGGTGCATAACTACTTATATTTAAATTGAAACTGACGTTGCTTTTTTATCTTTTAAAGCAACAGCAGCCACAGCTCTGATGAACCTACTGAACACAACCTGCTCAGCTAAACAGCAGAGAGACATAGTTAGACACTGTTGACACTGGCTAATGAACATAGGGGAGCATTCAACAGCTAAGAGTCAGTTGTTTTCTCAGGAACTGCCAAAGACAGAAAATAAAAAAGCTAAAAAAGTGAATGTTGGATTAACATTCATGATGTAGAAAGAAACAGGAGTATATAAAAACCAATGTAATACTGCAACTGTTTGCTTTACAATGAGATAATATGTTAAAGTTGGGTCTTCAAAATGTTGTGTTTCCCCAAAAGTTCCTTGGAAAAAAACAAAAACAAAAAAACAATTAACAATCTTGTTGTAATGTTTTGTATATGTTGTATCTGTGCCCTCACAAACCACATCCAAAAGATTCAGGATCATGTGGCAGCTCTTCAAAAGTCTCCCCTTTATTAACAGCTAGTTCCCTTCTTGCTGACCCTTGACCTGTGTTTTGATCACATGATCACATGGTCAGGACTATCTTCCCAGAAGCCCCAGAAGACTCAATAATGTCATGGTGAGCCTGTGCGGCCTCAGCAAGTTGATACTTGGAACCGACGACTGGACGCAGCCAACCACTTGTCATCCCTGTATACAGCAATGCAGCACACTCCTTCCTCTCCTCCTGAACAAGGAACAAAAGGAAATTTATCTTGACTGATTGGATCATTGTATCAGGATTTGTTTAAATGCTTGTTGGTGTTCATTATTGTTTAGTGCTTTTTGCAGGTTGCACATCATGTAGCATCACATAGAGAGCCCTATTCTAATGGAGCTTTCTTCTTAACGGAGCAGGGGAAAGGTCTGGCTGCACCACAGCTCATTCTGTTGTTGGGTTAACACATTCTAGATGTTTGTATTTCATTTAATCACAACTGTCTTGGGTGGTGCTAATCCTAAAATGCAGTAACTATGTCCCTATAAAAGCAGTAACACTCAGGCAGTTGCCAAAACACAAGCCGGCATGCTCCCTTTTTTATTGAGGCCTACAATTTAGAAACAAAGCAGCAAGGTGTTGTTTTTTTATTTTTTAATTGCTGGTGGAATACTAACAAATCAACTTTCCTTAGCAAGACTGTCATTTTGCTTTAAAACAATGTATTTATAAATTGATAAGGAGAGTGGTTGAGGGTGAGGGAGTAGATTGTAGCTGCTCCCAAATAACTTGCTGGAAAAAATGAAACAGAGATCCATGTGTGTACATGAAAGTCTCAGAAATAGAAGAAATCACAGGCAGTAATGGCAGGACTAGCTGGTCAAAGAGCTTTGCCTGGATGACTGTCAGTTTAAGGATTATTTCAAGATTATAAACCTTCAGATATATTAATCATAGTAATCCAACTGGACAATGTGAAAAGATGCAAATAACAAATGACTGAGTTGATTTTTTTTTTAGCTGAAAGAGTTCAAAGCATTGCTACCACAATGGGAGGCACTCCGGGTGTCTAAAGCTCTGAGTACCCAGGGTGCAAGCAGCATGCAAAAGGCTTACTGCCAATAGTAAACTGTAAAAAAGACGTCCCTCTCTGAATCCTGAGTCCAAATTAATGCAATATCAGCAGCTGACTAACAGAAAAACTTAATCAAGTCTCATTGTTCTCAGTTGCAATAAGCTATGGTCCATGAGACAGGCACATTGTTGGGCACTATTGTTATCCCATATGTGTGTGCAGACTTTTCAACCCTAAAAAATTTGTGTGCAGAACAAGGCGTATGTGATGTCACTGGTTTGTACCGCTGATGCATAGGCAAGGACCACTCCACCAACAGTGCTTTCTTTAGCCATCAGGTCTCTGGGATTGATCTCTACTGTGCCTCTGGAGCCAACGATCTGACAAGAGGAAAGAGAAAAACAGATGAATGAGTATATTGAAATGTACCAGATTAATTCACACCGGGATATAACTTCTACATAATCCTATGAACAATGAACTAAAAGGCTAAAAAGAGCCCTTCATGGAAAAAATTCTATGAATTCATTCACAGAGCTATTTTGCGCTGAATCTTTTCTCAGTGTGAGAGTTAACAGAGAAAGTGCTCAAGACTCCAGAGTCACCGAGACCTGCTCACAGTCATGTGTTGCAGATTAAGTGTCGCTAGTGTTTTTCCATATTTTGATGATGGGAGGCCTTCGAAAATGTACCTTGGAGGTGACAGTATGCACAACTCTAGGTTACTTAAACACTGGTAAAATGCAGTTTGCAATGCTTATGTTCACAGCCTCAGTCTTCAGAATAATTCACCACACCAAAAGTGCATATTACAACTGACAGTAATTTCAGACAAATGAAAACTATATATAAAATGATCTCATCAAAGTCTGATGGTCAATCTTGTAAGATAGTAAAGATTGCTGATTTTATTCAATAAAAGAAACAATCGTTTGATATCACAATATAATACTTTGTTTCATTTAAGAAATCTATGATCAGTTTCACGTATGTAAGTGAATGTCATTTGTTCCTCACTCTTCCATATTTTAAGAAATATTTTATTTCTTATTTACTGTCACCTGCCAATCAAAAACTGTAGACATGTTAAGTAGGCCAATTTATGAAACTTGATTTTATCCATCACAAAAGGGCCATCCTGCCCCTTCTCTTATATCAGTTCCTTGGTAAGTGTCACTCTGCAGCTTCGTGAGTACTTCTTAAGAGGATCCCTTTCTTGGAACTTTTAGTGCAATTTAATTGGACTCTTCCTTGTAAGAAATGCTGTGATTACAGCTCCTGGACTGTTGTTCTACTGACCGCAACACGTCCTCCTTGAGCCAGCATCTGGAGGTCCTTGCCAAGGTTGACATTTGCCAGCATCTCCATGATTACATCAACACCTTTGCCTTCTGTGGCTTCCTAGATAACAAACCAAGACACAAGCACACACGCACACAGGCGCACACGCGTGCGCGCATACACACACACACGCAAACACACACAAACACAGAGTTTTTGTCTCTATAACCACAAGTAAAACACTTGACAGGACCAAGATAAGCTTTCCATTATAAATAAGAAAGGAGAGTTAAATGATCAAATGATTGATGAGCCTCATCCAGTTTTAGTTTCCTTTTTTCTGGTGCCACTACAGGCTGTGAGTGACGGTGTGTTTACCATGATTTTGTCTGTGTAGCCCTTTTCTCTGTGATTAAAAGCCAGGTGAGCTCCATTCTTGAGAACCAGCTCCATTCCCTCTGGTGTCCCAGCTGTCCCCAACACGTTGAGACCCAGAGCACGGCCCAACTGGCACAAACCCACACCAACCTAAACAGACATTGATACCCGTGAGGCAGATGTGGACACCATTTTTTAAAATGTAAATTTAAAGAAAAAGTCATTTGAGAGGAAAAAAAAAAGACATGCACCCCTCCACTGGCTCCATGGATGAGGAGGATGTCCCCGGGCTTGGTGCGGGCTCTGCAACACACAACATAAAGAGTTAAAACAAAATTCAGTCATGACATCAGTGATAAACAAGTTTAAAAGGGATAGTCTAGTGCTGTACTACAGTTTTTCTTATTGTAAACAAATTCTAAGAAGGACTGAAAGCAATAATGTGTCTGTTTTTCAAATATTTTGTGCCTTCTACACCCAAACCTTAAGAATTCTTACAAGGGTGGTTGATAAGTTTGCGGCCAGAGGTAAAAGGAGCTGTGTTATACAGCTCTGACTGGATACACATGCACTTCACTACTTTGAGTATTTATGCAGAAAGTTTGAAGTTCATGACTTCTAGGTAATTAAAAACTGCAAGTCAGTACGGAAACACTTGAAAGTTGCACTGTACATGCATGTAAAGAGAGATACATAGCTGGTCTTCTTTTACTTAAGGCTGCTGCAGCTGGAAGTCTTACTTGTGAACCAGAGCTCTGTAGGCGGTGAAGTATGGGATCCCGATGGCAGCTCCTTGGGCGTAGTCTATATTATCAGGCAGTTTGTAGACACAGTCCTCAGATGCTAAGGTGTACTCTGCATAACCTCCACTCACTGTGTCTGTGGTGAACACTCGGTCTCCAGCCTGGAGGGAACACATGCTGCATTACCTTTACATGGACTGGATTCAATGCACTAACATGACAGCAGCCTCACACTACTTCACTGTCAAAACTCTAGAGGCAACTTCAGAAAAACCAGCTGTAAATGTGCAAGTAGGCCTCTTGATCATAGTTTAGAGGTTTTCAAACTGCAAGGCTGTAACACCTGATAAATGTACATACATTAAGATTCAGTGTGACTTACAATTTCTAGAAACAACATAGTCTTAAATGTTCACCACAAACATTTGTAAATAAAAACATTATATTCCCAGAACTGATATCATCTCTTTTTTAGGTTTTCCTTTGTATTCAGTGAGAGGTCTCTGTACATCCTCCGTTAAGCAGAGCATTATGTAGGATGGACAGCAAACTACAGGACTATGTAATTGTAGCTGAGCAGTGACTTAAGGCACAAATTGTGCATTTTCAAATGTAGTGAACAAAGAAGAGTCAAAAGATCAGTAAAGTGACTCATTATTGTCAGTAACACAGCAGCATCTATTTTTCCCAAAAAGAGGAAAACAAAGTCTGACCCTTGGCTGCTTATGTCTTTAAAAAATGATGCATATTTTTGTTGTTGTTCAGTAGACACTATGCAGGATGCCATCTGGTCTAATAAGTAAAATAAAATGAATCTACAATGTGTAATTAAAAATTAATTCAGTTTCACTGTGCATATAATCATACACACAGTGATGTTATTCAGACCTTCAGTGCAGTGACTCCTTCTCCAACACTTTCCACCACTCCAGCTGCATCTGTGCCTGGTGTGTACGGCAGGGGGGGCTTGTTGTAAGTCCCAGCTCGGATGTAAGTTTCCACAGGGTTCACTCCACAGGCATGGACACGGATCAACACCTAAAAAAAAAGCATTGTGGATGAAGAGACATGTTAAAAATCATTGCAATAAATAAAATGTAAAAGATTTTCTATCACAGCCAGAGCATTCAACATGTTTGTATGTTTAGGTTGTTTTATTACAGTAGCTCAGTAGCTCTTTTTTAATGTTATCACTCAAAATTTTTTATTGACTTTTCATATTCCTGACAGGCAGTATTTTGGCTTTATTGTGATGGAGCAAAAGTAACATCAGATAACCTCACATTTACTGACTACATACAAAAGAATTTTGACTCACTTGAGGAGCCACCCTCAAGCGGACATTTAAGGAACTGCAGCTTTTTTTACTTCCACGTTGACCTCATTTTTAAACCCCTGTGTCAGTCCACCAATTTGCGGCTTGGCAGTATTACGCTATAGCGTTAAAGTTTATATATGTTTATGTTTATTTATGTTTACAGCTGGGCGGTGAAGCACTATACAGTTCTGTCGTCTCGTAAGTAATAAAGTTTGTTGTTTTACCTTGAACATCCACCATTAACCGACTTAATCGGTCTAACTAGTTTGATCACAGGCTGAGGGACCGTACTGTACTTTTACTGTGACCTCAGACGAACTCTATAACCATGGAGGTAGCTTGTAAAACTGAAGTGCCCTTGTAGATTCAGCCCTTGTATTGTAAAACCCCGAAATTAGTTTTTAATAATTTTCAGAATTTTTGAATCAAGTTTACTTGACTTTAGTACACACTGAGGCTATTGCGTTTTGAAGATTACAGAAAACGTGAACAGTGTAAATGTAAACACCCGACGTCTAGAACTAGACAATCACTGCAGAATCAGGAAGCCTGCAGCAAAGACTTACAGCAAACTGTCCTTAACCCTGGGTCACAATGGTCACAATGTACATTTTATTTGATCTTTTTGATTAAACTTCACTACAGAATCAGGGTTCAATAAAACAAAATAAAACAAAACAAGACATTATGTAGGGTTATTGAGAAAAATTACAATGATGCTTCAATGCTTTAAAAAAGAGAGATAAAGAAATAAAAATGTATTGCAGATAATAAGATACATAGGCTATGACTCAACATGATCATACCGTACATGCATGCATGACAACAACTCCTTTCTGCAGAAAACATGCTAAGCTGTAAAGTTAGACCTTTGCTTGTGCATGGTACAACAAGTGACACATTTTGGTGTTTAAATGTGGTCAACTTAAAAAATGCTTTTGGCTTTGAAGTTCGGTAAAGTTGGAAAGATATTCACAGATTCGGACTTCCGGCATCAATAACTCATTAGCGATACGTTGTCAAAACATAAACGATGCCTCTTTCCCATCGTTGTAAGGTAGACAATGTGCTACAAGCCTAGTTTTATCAAAAGTAGCTGTCTTTCAAGCTGCAGAAATAACATTGGTGTTTATGTGCAGGTGGCTGTGAGACGAGTGCACAGGGACCGTCTGCGAATTGCAAAACCGCTGCAACAGCGAAGAGAGACACTACACAATATTCAGTAACTTCACTCTTATGCAGTCTACTGTCACCAAAATCACAGCAGGCTTCAACTGGCTCCTGCTGATCATACTACAACACTTGGTTTGATATTTAAAAAAAAACATAATTTTATGGAATTTTTTAAAAATAATAAAATTCAATAACTTCACTTTTATGCACTGAAGAAAAATTAAACTTTGTCCAACCATCAGTTGGCTCCCGCTGGTCATACTACAGCACTTGGTTTGATTTTTTTTATAAAAAAATCCTAATTTTAAGGAATTTGTATTAATAATAAAAGTCAATTACTTCACTATTAGTGTAGTGTACTGTAGTGTCACCAAAATCACTGCAGCCATCAATTGGCTCCTGTTGGTCATACTACAACACTTGGTTTGCTATAAAAAAGAATAATTATCATTTTATGGAATTTTTAGTAGAAAAAATGTCAATAACTTCACTTTTATGCACTGTAGTGTCACCAAAATCACTGCAGCCATCAGTTGGCTCCTGCTGGTTGTACTACAACACTTGGTTTGATATAAAATTAATAATCCTAATTTTAAGGATTTTTTATTAATAATAAAAGTCAATTACTTCACTATTATGGACTGAACTGAAGGGGAAAAATTCCAAGTAATCCAATGCAATCTTCTCCTTTATGGTGATTATGCAGGTTATGCAGACTGAAAAGATGATCATCTGAGGTAGAGCTTAATTGAAAGTTGTCCCTGATTGGCTAGTGGCTTAATCACACTTTTGTATCCTTGTGTGATTGGTTAAAACAGAGTGTTCATGAGGCAGCAATGTGATCATCCATTAGTAACCATATAAAAATGAAAACTAAATTAAAATCGCTTTTGAAAAAATATTTTATATCAAACCAAGAGTATGACCAGCACTAGCCAGTTGATGGCTTCAGTGATTTTGGTGACACTACAGTACATAAAAGTGAAGTTATTGAATTTTATTATTAATAAAGATTTCTTAAAATTACGACTTTTTAAAAGAATATCAAACCAAGAGTTGTAGTATGACCAGCAGGAGCCAAATGATGGTTGGACAAAGTTTAATTTCTCTACAGTACATAAAAGTTAAGTTATTGAATTTTATTACGAATAAAAATTCCTTGAAACTATTATTGTTATTTTTATATCAAACGAAGTGTTGTAGTATGACCAGCAGGAGCCAACTGATGGCTGGTCAAAGTTTAATTTTTCTGCAGTGCATAAAAGTGGAGTTATTGCATTTTATTATTAATTTAAAAAAATCCTTAAAATTATGAAAAAAAGAATTATATATATATTAAACCAAGTGTTGTAGTATTATCAGCAGGAGCCAGTTAAAGCCTTCAGTGATTTTGGTGACACTACAGCATATAAGAGTGAAGTTATTGAATATTTGTGTAGTTTCTTTCTTCGCTGTTGCAGCGGTTTTGCAATTTGCAGACCGTCCCTGTGCACTCGTCTCACAGCCAGCTGGAAATAGACACCAGTGTTATTTCTGCAGCTTGAAAGACAGCTACTTTTGATAAAACTGGGCTTGTAGCGCATTGTCTACCTTACAACGATGGGAAAGAGGCATTGTTTATGTTTTGACAACATATTGCTGATGAGTTATTGATGCCGGAAGTCCGAATCAGTGAATATCTTTCCAACTTTACCGAACTGTTATAGTGCTAGGCCCTAGACAACATTGGATCACACTATCCCATAATATAGCTACTCTAGAGGGTTTTACCTTAGCCTCCAGTACCACCGTTAGAAATCTGGGGGTTATTTTTGATCAGGATATGTCCTTTAACTCTCATATTAAACAAATCTCAAGGACTGCCTTCTTTCACCTCCGTAA
>JAUZTA010000005.1:1837939-1863986 GCA_034780835.1 Ctenochaetus striatus
ATTTGTAAATTGCATTGAATATTACAGACTCGAAAGCAGGGTTGAATAATATTTCTCAGACAAAGCTGATAATCGATAATTACCTGCGCATGGCTGATATGAAAATAACCAACAGTTTCACATCATCATGTTTTTTAAGAAAGTGATTTTTTTTTCTGCCGATAATACATAATCCCAATGAGAAAATCCTTCAGTGGTGTCCTTTCCTCTCCTTTATTAAGAAATACTCTTCAGTTCTGATAGACTGATTCTACAGCAGCATCTACACTTATGTTTGGAACTGTCATGTCTTTTTAAAGTCAACACTCTCCCTGGTTGTCACCCTTGAGTCTCTCTTAGTTCACAAACAAGGACATAGCTTGAAGACTACTAAGATGGGTTTGCATGATCACATGATCACATTTTCTTACAAATCAAGCTTTCTCTTAAGGCAGAGACTGTTATGCTTGAAAACGAAATGGAAAAGGGTTGGCTTGCTCTGCTACTTTTAGTGCGCTGGGTCATAAAAAGAATTTGACTTCGTATAATCAGCCACAATTTTCTCATCAGAATAATACACAATGATAATTTAAATTTTTTTTATAACAGCTGATAATGTATTTGCAGTGATAATTATCCTCACTGAAAAGAGACTAAGGCTGGCATCAAATAGTTGTTCAGTCATGTCATCGCTGTTCATTTTTGATCAGATGTGTCCAATTTACATAAAAACATTGTGTTCAGACATACTCCTGTGCAGTTGTTCTTGTTCTTGCAAACAGTACTTATCCCCATTTCTACCCTAAAGCATTACCATAAACTGGCTTTCAGTGTTCTGTGGGGATGGACCAGATCATTGTAAATGTGTGACATAACAGTGTCTTAATTGTAAGTCAGTGAATATGAGCACAAAATATGATTTTCCTTTCAAACACTATATTGGCAGTGTTCAAATCAAATCCTGTTGTCTCATACAAATCTAAAAAGCTGATAAAATGGCTGTGATATTCACATCAGCTTTGGTGTGAAGAAAGCTCGTCAGTGTTGTTTTGAAGCTAACTTATCATTGTTCCACTCCTTCTTCTCTGCAGACAGAGGAGAAACGTAGATCTGAGGGAGCTGCTGGCTGTCTCAGTGGAGGCTGCAGTGCTGGGTGGTAAAGAGGTACAAAACTCTGTTTCACAGCTCATGAACAGCCTGTAATAGCTTGCTAGATTGATGATTTTTCTTGTTTGCTCAGGGTTTTAGATTTGAGGCGCTGAATTACCTGTCAGTAATCACCTGTTAAAAGCAGGACAACAGAGAGATACAAACACCAATCTAGAATTACACATTGTCACGTAATGTCACACTCACAATCACACATTGTCAAAATTGCACATATCACACATGTTTTATCAGCTTATTATTAGATGATTACAAAACAATGTTTTTCAAGGATCAGTCCTTCCAAATCACAAAAAAGACATTTTCTGTCCTGAGGATAATCTTGCTTCATTGTAAAAATCTATTTTTGAACCTACATCCTGCTTTGGAAATAGCTGACTTGCTGTAACTAACACCTTTACTTACTTCAAATTAAATCTGTCATGCTTATAGTTAAGGCATGATATGTTCGATTTCAAGTAATGTTGGACTTTTCCACTTTAATGAAGTTTCCCTAAAGTATGCTAGTCATTGTATGGTTATTTATAAATTTTATTGTCATTGGTCATTTGTGATCTGAAATCCTTAAACTGTGTAAGCATGGGATGTATATTTATTTATTTCTTTCTTCCCCTAGGTAAAAACTGTGCGTGAGGAAAATGGCCTGAAAGAGAAGTCCAAAGGCAAGACAAGGGAGGGAGCCAATGAGCCTCTGACTATGGGCGACCTGCAGTCTCATAGGAAGATGTTTAACCTCATAAAGAACACTTTCCCTGAACTCACGGTGAGAATTTCACTGTAGCTGCTCTACAAGTCTCTTTGAGTCTGCACAGGGTATCATTGTTGGAGTGTTCGTGCTATGTTTTATTCATCAATTGCTGTTTATTGTGGAAATTCAAGTGTTGTTACAGAATACCAGTACTTACCTGGTACTTGAAGGAGCTCAATCATGACCAGTTCAACTAATAAAAATGATCCCATCGCTAGAGTTAACTAGCAATACAGCTAGAAGCCACATACGTGTATGTGAATATTTCTGTAATCACTAGAAATAGGCATTTTAATTCAAAATACTTATCGTTAGCCACTGGGAATAATTCCCATCTTCAGACCTCGCCACCACCACAATGCACGCCACAAACACTCGCATTAACATACACACATGGAAAGTTAGAGAGAGGAATCAGTGGAAATCACATTTCATGGGTTTGCAACTGTATGCTACATTGCTTTGGTCTGCACTCTGTATTTCCCAGTTGTGTCTGTGAAGACAGGTGACATAGGATTTATTTTTAAGTGCTGTCCATGAATCTGTGATTGCGGTCACTGTGTTTCAGCACTATCCACTGAGCATGCAACTCATTAACACTATTATCATATAGCTCCTTCAAATTTGGAAACATGATTTTCTTGATGGGGCAGTGAAACATGCTTTTAGCTACCATCTTTGAGATGAGGGGTGCTGTTTGCTTTGCAAGTCTGTCACCAGAGTTTCATAGTAGGTGTTGATCAGTGGATGGCCCCCTCTCTTTCTGCAGATTCCTCTCCAATGACTGTATTAAGCTGTTGTTGGCTTGTATTCTAGCTTCACCTGGCAAGTGTTTGAACTGCATCTCATTTTAGTAGAGCCTTTTGAAATAACTTCACACAGAAGTTTTTGACAGCTGTAGTAGTCTCTGCAAGTCTCTCGTAGTATTGCAAAGAAACACATTTCTACCAAGTGCAGATACAATACAAGGAAAATACATTTTTGAGACAATACAATAGTTGCATTTAACATTTGTTTATATACAAATAAAGGAATACTTTAAAATTTGTTAATTGTAACACCCCCACCTCCCACCCCCACTTCAGATAGATTTATATCTGAGTGGAAAGGCAGAAATGCGTTTGTGAGGTGCCTTCATGGACCTCTGGAAGTTGAAATGCACTTCAGGCACAGAACTCAGTGTTGTGTGTGCATGTGTTCATTTTAGGTGCACAGTGAGGAACATGACAACGTGATGGACAAGGCAACGTGGAGCCGGGACATTCCAGCTGACATTCAGGACAAAATAGAAGGGGGCAAGACTGTTCCTGCTGAGAGTATCACTGTGTGGATTGATCCTCTGGATGCAACACAGGAATATACAGGTGTGCATGTTACTGACATTAAGTCATCTTAACTTCATCTTGTGCTGCTTTTCTTGCGTGAGGTGTGAATATTCAAAGTGAAAAACTGGACTTTGGATGGTCTTCACAGATGAGGCTCACTGGGCTCACTCACAGTGTAGTGCATATTGTAAAGTGTTAAGATAATAGAAGGGTAGGTAATGTGTTCTTCCACCATTTGAACTTCTAATGTGAAGATCCACATTTAGAAGCAGTTGGATTTGGTGTTCTTGTCTTTTCTAAAACGAGTTGCATCATGCTCTGTCACCAATCCGGCTTGTAGCTTACAACTCTCTTGGCTACATTTTTAGCATCATATATAAACATGTACATCTTTTATTAATTTGTTTCTTTCTTTTGTGAACCTCTTCAATCCATTCTTTGTCCAACCACAAACATCAATAGCTGCCCCATCAATAGTTTTCCTTTACAATACCAAACATTTTTAATAAATTTTTATAACAGAGAAAGGGACTGTGGGGACAGACAGCATGCTGCGTCATGGTTTAACACAAACTCTGTCTGAATAGTTTGGGTTAAAGTGTCACTTTCTACTCACATAAAGTAACATATCTGCCACTGCTGTGACAGGGTGGGGACAATAATTACACACCCTACAAGACCCAACAAACAAGTTTGCAAGAGTGGCAGGATAAAGTGAGCAAATCACAAAAGTATGAATAGAGGAGGTTGTCATTTGACATGTGGGCACACAGCAAGCACACTAAGAAAGATTCTAGCACACAGTGAACTTAAGCTTAAGCATGACAGCTTGCAGTGCAAGTATAAACTTTCTAAAGTGATGACTTTGTGTGTGAAAATGCCCAGAGCTGATGCTCTGTTACTATTTTTTTTATGCCATTTAATATTTATACCTTGAAGGGGAATAAGTAGCCCAGTGACGCAATGATTTTACAATTTTTAGTAAAGGATTTAATGCACGTACTAGGCAATGTGTTATTATTATAATATATATTTTATTATGGTTTCATCAAGCGTGACATTTTTGTTATTATGTTTAAAATTGCTTTGTGAACACCTAAGCCTTCCTTCCACTTTTTTTTTATAGCTTTGTATATCTTAATATATCTTCTCAAAGTATGTAAAAACAAAATCAGGGTCAAACTCAGTAATAGCTCAGTTAATTTAGCGCTGCTGCTTTGGACAGCACTGTCCAAGATGGGGCACCGCAGCAGATGCTCTGCTCCCAGAAATTAGTTCCAATGTCACTGCTTTTAACCTGCAAACATTTGCTTTGAGCCCTGGGTTTGGTGGCTACAATTGTTTGTCAAAGTTGCAGTCTGTATATTTATTGTCCTTAATATCCGGAAAGTTGACTGAACATGCATGGTCCCATGCAGCTAGGCCCTCTTAAAATTAATCCAGTTAATCTCACACAGCTGGGAGCTGTACAGTACAGATCCTGTTTACTTTGTCAGCCACTGAGAGTAGGTCCACATCATGCACTTACATTGTAAACACATCTTTTTCTGTCAGTCCCAGCCCTCCATCCAGACTGCATTTTTAATGCCACAAAACTCTGTTCTTCAAGCTTTTCCTAAACAATCATCTAACTGTATAAATCATCATCAATAGTGTTTATTATTACTATGCATAAAACACTGGTTCAGTGTTATATTGTGTACGGTGTAAACTGAGCTTTTGCAAAACAATGATATAACTTGCACAGGGACCCTGAGTGAAGTTAAGAAGCACCTTCTGTTGCCTCAAACCTTCTCAGTAACCACTTATTGTATTAAAAGCTAGTTGAAACAGTATAAAGATCACAGCATATGCATATTAACAATAACAGACTGACTTTATTGTTGACCTACTGTAGTCAAGGTAATTACAGCACAAATAATCTATTGTAGCTCATGTAGTTATGTAATTATTGATAGTTTTACTCTTTTGATATTCTTTTGGCACAGTAGCACGGTGTTCTGGTGCTGGACTGTGTCAGCAACTACATCACTGGTAGTTGCGTAAAGGTGTTAGGGAGTTTCTTGGTTTATGTGAACCTTCTTAAAACCTGGTTGGACTTGGAATTATATCTCAGGATTCAGTTACATTGGGGTCTTCTGTTCTCTAATTGGTCAACCCTATTTATCCTTTTTTTCTCTTCTCTGTAATGTTTTTTCATCTTGTCCATCTGCCTTTCTTTATCCCCTGGCTGTCTCTAATCGTTCTCCATCTTTCTCTTCATCTCGTCCTTCCCTCTGTATCTGCTGATCTTTACCTCTTTATAGAGAATCTGGTGAAGTATGTGACCACAATGGTATGTGTGGCTGTTGATGGTAAACCAGTCATTGGGGTGATACACCTGCCGTTCACTGGATTTACTGGTAAGTGTGTATGCTTCCACTGTGTTAAACAAAAAAAATGTCCTTTTTTTTCTGAAAATGAATGGACTTCAATTTTCATAAGAAGACATTTGAAGGATTTGTTAAAACCATAAGGTCCATGTCACCCTTCTGACTTAATTTGGCAAGGATCAAAATTCCTGCCACACTGGGGTGCCATACACCATTAAGTGCTTTCTAGAGCATGGGTTGACATAATAGTATGTATTAAAATTCTAAGCTCTGTTCACTTTGTCTCTCTGTCTTTCCTTCATTTCTGTTGCAGCTTGGGGGTTCGTAGATCAGGGGTCAAACATGAGTCCCCGGTCGTCCTACAGTGTCAGCCCTCCAAAGGTTATTGTATCACGCTCTCACTCTGGAAAAGTGAAAAGTTTTATTCAAGATGCTTTTGGAAACAGTACAACAATCATAGCAGCAGGTGGAGCAGGTGAGTAGAGAGTTCTTTGACATCTGTACATTACACATAAGCATCTACAAGTATGAGCTTAATGATGTGATAAAAATAAAACCGGAACCATTCCTCAGGTAAACAGGTTTATTGGTAACATGTGATAGTATCATGATCGGGTATGAAAGGAGCACCCTTGAAAAGGCTCAATTTTTCACAAGCAAAGTCGGTCCACTTTGAGAAAAATTCTGTGGGCAAACAGTCCAATAGTTTCAGAACTATGTTTCTCCAATAACGCACTAGCAAGGAGATTTCACCATCTACAATCAATAATACCATGAAGTGACTGAGAGAATTTCTGCATGTCAGAGACAAGGCCAAAAAAATCAAAATCATCATTGAACTACGGCAACCTTCAGGCAAAACTGCATTCCAAACGATATGATTTTATAAAGGGTATTTCTAAATGGGGAGACTTTGGAAAACATTGTCAATTCTAAGTAATGTAGCATAGTGGTTAACATGTCGCTGTCCCAACTCCTCTGAAACATGCTGCAGGTAGCTAATTCAGAGTGTGTATGTAAGTGTGTGTGTGTGTTTAAGTAAAGAATAAGATGTATCACTTTGAATATTAGATATCTTGTCTGGATATAAAGATATAAAGACACTGTTTCCCTCTATGTTCCTCTGTTTAAGGATGTTTAAGTGTAAGAGCTGACTGTGCGAAATCAGTAAACTTATGTCAGTGTTTTGAAGAAGTACTCTCCCATTGCTGTGAAGTGCAGTACATCCCTTTTCTTATACTATTTTTGATAAAGATTTTTAATTATGTCGGGTGTCAGTGTACATTCTGGCTGATGCACCTAAATCGAACACAGGGATGGGGTTTGTGTCAGAGAACCCTAAGATGAAACCTGCACTGTTTGAGACAGACATGGCCACACAAGATTTCTCACAGTATATAGAAAATCTGTTAAAAGCTGCAACGTTTGATCATTAATAAATTCTATCATTTTTAAATGGTTTGGTGTTCAGTAAGTTAACACAAACAAACCAGTAGACTGTCAGGTTCCAAGAGCCATTACACACCATTTTATATAGAGCACCAGCAGTGCAAAATGAGAAGAGAAATCTGTTTAAATTCTGTAAAGGTGGTGAGTTTCAGCAGCCACAGTGAAAAGAAAGATAGTGTCGGAGTGCAGCTGGCTGCAGCATTCTCTCTGTCACGGGCAGCAAGTAGGTTTATGCCATTTGAATCTTAATTTGTTGGAGTAGATATCAGCATGCTGTAGCGCTAGTGTAATAAAAATTAAACAAATCATTTTGATAATGGTCTCACTCTCTTTCTCAGGCTACAAGGTCCTGTCACTTTTAGAGATGCCTTCTAGTGACGCTGGTCCCATTGACCAGGCAGATGTTTACATCCACATCACTGTTATTAAGAAATGGGACATCTGCGCTGGTGCAGCACTATTGAAAGCATTGGGTAATACAACAACTATTATATTACATTTTTTTGTTTTCTTCTCAGTTTTAAATTCTATTCAGATTTCCCTGTAGATTTTATTACTAAAAAACCTACATTTTTGATATTGACACTTCATTTACTGGACTGCAGCCCTTTGAAGCTCCTGTAAGTTTAATATCCCATCCTAATTTTTTTCTATAACATAAAATTAACATAACTAGATGAGGTCAACCGTGATTGGTACATGGGAGCATCTCTACAACATACTTTTTCCAACTGTTCCAACAGACACCACTTGGGAAATAACTGAGACTGCTCTTGCTTTGGCAGAAAATAATTTTAAGAAGCTAAATGAGAAAAAATTGCACCCTTTACTCTGTTTATTCTCCTGAATACTTGTGCAATGTTAATGTTTCCTAGTTAAATTAGATGTTTTGCACTTTACATCAGCCACACATGTACAGATGTGCTTAATGCAGGCTGAATATCGATTGTATTTACAAACAAATATGGTACAAGGATCTCTTTTTACATTAGTTATGAATGTGTCCTTTCATCTTTGAAATGTTTACTTAATGGGTGCAGTTAACTGTTCCAATAACATGTGACCACAATGATTTTAGGAGGTCAAATGACAACCCTAAAGGGAGAGGACATCGACTACAGTGGAACCCCACTCAATGAAGGAGGACTCTTGGCCAGCGTGGGTGTGGGTGTGGACCATAATGCTTTGCTGGAGAAACTTCCAAACCTTGGCCATGACAAGCACTGAGGCATACAAACACAGAGCCATTGATAGTTTGGTCAGGTTGAGGTGAGGGCAACATGTGTCGGACCTGTTCTGTGACTTTGGGCTGCAAAAATAACCAGGTCTGCATGATTATATCATTGTTGGACACAAAACATCTGTCAGTCTGATGGACTGGAGTCACTATAATTGCATAGGTCACTAAGCAGGACTGTGGAACCAACATGGCTGCTGATGGAGACTGCAATGCTGACATAATGGCTCTTAACACACACATGCATATAAACTTGCTGCCAGGAGAAACATCATGAGTATACATACAAACACATGTTCAAGTGAACAATGGACAACATTTTTCTCTCCAAGTCCCCTCGGTTTCAGAGGATAACAGGATGATTCTAATGTGCATTGTCAAACTACGTGCTGAACCCTACAACAAAAGTTTTTGATTGACTTACAAGTGTCTTTTATTATGTTGAGTCACATCTCAATTACATAATTTCCAAAGAAAACAAAAAAACAGTATCATGAACATCAGCTCAGCTCAGCTAACCAGACAGCCACTTATCATTGTTTTAGTCTAAAAAGAAACATTGAGCCTCAGTGATGTAAACAACAAGTTTAACTTTGGCCAACTTAGCCACTGGGTTGTATCTCCATCATTTCACTCCTCACTTTCAGAGTTCAAAGTTGTCATCCAAAAGATGGAGCATTCAAGCTCTTTTTTACCACTGGGTATCTGCTGTGTGAGGGTCATTGCAGTGAAGAAAAAAAGTCCTTTTGGAAATTTTAGAGTTACTTTCACGAGTCATGTCAGTTGGCATGTAAGTCAAAAAATGTAAACTACTAAAGTTGAACTGTAAAAATTGACAATTAGACCAACTCAAAACAGTAGTACATTTATTTGTATACGTCCTGTTTTCCAAGTCATGGCAAAGCCAAGAAGGGATCAGATTTACAAAGTTACTAATTTTGCTAAATCATGTTTCAGCCAAAAAGGCAGAAAAGGATATTTATTCAAAGGGAAAAGTGATGGAAAAGTTGTCTATTTTTCCATCTTTTATCTGAGACAGATGATGGCTGATTTAACCCTTTTCTCAGGTATAGGTATGGACATGCTGTGATTGATGTTTCCTTCCAAGTTCCTCTCCTGTTACTAGGGGCTATACAAAAACATAGCACAATGTGATAACCACAAGATGTGTCTTCCATGAACAGAACATCAAAGTGCTGCTGCATGGTTAGCTGTAAGTGTAAAGACAGGGATGGGGGATGATAAATTGTTGAATGAACCTTACCCTGATGAGTGGTGGTCTATTTAGCTAGAGTGTGTGGTAGCTTGAAGTTCTCATTTTTTCATTTCTTTTTGAATTTTCCTCAGCATCCTGTGAATAAATAAAATCATTTGAACTCTTTTGAAGTAACAGTCACACTGTTACAGTCTGTTTCTCCCCTCTCCAGTACAAACAGTGCTGGTTGGATTGTTGAATCAAGAGTTAAGAGCAGAGGATCAGCTGACAGATCCTGTGGAAACTGTCTAATGACTAGATGATGGTGCGGTACCTGTGCTGAGAACCATGTACAAAAACAAGCCCCATTCAAAGTGTACAGTCTCCTTTGTGACTTTAGGATCGACTCATCTGCCACATGGGTGTAACAGAAGAAAAGCAATTGTTGCAAAAGTGTTCTGTCAAGAAACATCAAATCATAGTTTTCAAAATAACTAGACCACGTCAAATGCCATATTGAGGACACTGTTTAACAAGTCTGGAGGGAAAACTTAGCCAACATTGGCAAGAATATTTCCTCTCCCTGTTTCCAAACCATTTCTGCTACTGAATATTATGCTTTGCACTATTCAATTAATTGAAACAAAAATTACACCCTGTACTATTCATTTTTTGTTGGAAACTGGACTCTTCACTGTGTGTAAGTATACCTTTTCCTGCATGGTTTTGTCTTTTGTTTAAGTCTGGTCTTTAAACATGTTCCGCCCTACTGTAAACATCTCTGGCTTGGTTGATCTGTATTTCAATTCTGTTGTCTGCCATGAGTGTGCCAGGTCTGCAGCCAGTATTTGTATTGTGCATTCAGCAACAAACACTAATGTCAGTTGAGACTTTACTTATTTCTATCGAACTGTCTTAAATGGTGAGAAAAAAAACACCAGCAAAATGCAAGCTCACATCAATGTCATGAAGATAATCTTCAAAGTAACCTGTTTTATGTTCAGTTTGTGACCGCAGCCTTTTTATATCTGATAACCTTGTATAGCTGAAAATGTGTTTAGAAGTTATGAGTTTAATGATCATACAGTATGTTCTGCCATAGACTGAAGCTAAGGAGAACCTGGGTAAAAGGCAGGTAAAAGGCCTGCTCCAGGTGGTGTCAAAGAAAAGGATTATGTTGAACTAAAAAAAAAAAAAAATTCTGTTTTAGAGGCAGAGCCGTTACACCTGTTGGAAGTTAGGCCTGTATGTGCTAAATAACAGTATGAGTGCCTTTGATAAGCATCTGCACAAGACAGCATTGTCCTAAGATGCAAGTATTGCCACAACACTACATGATTCCTGTAAATGTTGCTATGGTAATGATGGTTAATATGCAAGAGTAAGGCTACAATAGAAATGTAAATGCCATTATAGTGCTGTGGAAGTGAGGCAAGTGATTATGTTTTGTTTGGATACTAATATTGCACCCCAATGATTTTGCTCCTTGTGCACTGTATGAAAAAGATAGAACAGCCAGTAATAGTAAGAGATGATGATTAAAGGGGAACTTATTTTACACATCACACACTGTTTACAGGTGTTGGGCAGCACAGCATATGTGAAATAAAGCTGCAGAAAGCCTTTCAAGGCCTTAGAGGTAGCTGTGAAAATCTAATAAAATGACTCAAGTGTTGTCACCTGAGTCAGTAATAGTTGGGCTGAAAACTACAAGTTTCAAATTTTAGTGTGTGGACTGAGTTTAGCACACCTCTGCGGCGGCCCTCTTCTCATTCCCTGCTGCAGACTCAAAGCTCCAAACTACACTTGTCACTACTAACATAATACATCAGTATCTGACTAAAATGTTGGTGGTCCAGTTGCACTGTGGGCACTCAAGGGATTAGGTCTTGACAAGGAGGACAGTACATGGAATAAAAAAAAGATGTAATGTAATGTTCATTCAGTGGAGTACTCTCTTAATGCAGCCACAGATTATCATCAGATTGTACAAGGAGTGCCATGTTTCTGGTTAGCTCCTTAAACCTCAAAGCACTGAGCCACATAGTGAAGCCAGCATGGCTCTCATCTCCTATTAGTGGCTGTAGCTACATAGACTCATGGGTGACCACTGACTTTTGGTGGTGATAACAACTAAAAAAATTACCACCTCATTGATTGTGAATTGTTGTGACATGACAGACTCTGGTCATATGTAATTTTAGCATCTATGTGTGTTGTAATCATGTGACCAGATTCTCCAGGTTCAGATATGACTTGATCCAGGTCTCTGTCAATCAACTGCAGCATGATAACCAGTGTCCACAAAGCTGGCATGTTGTTGGAATTTGTAATACCTAAAGGTGATAGTGTCCATTTTCAAAATATTTTGTTTTAGTTTTATTGTGTTTTCTGCATGATTGTGAAAATGATTGTGGAAATTACTAAAAAAAAATGGCTCTTGGAGAGACCTCCCTCTCAAGCTAAAGCAGACACAGCTTATTGTCAGGGATAAAAAGTGACAAAAAATGAAGTGCAACAATTTAAACAAATAAAAGTATGAAAAAGTTAAGTAAAAGGTAAAAGTTTTTTAAACATTGTCCATTGTATATCATCAGTTGGCCTCTGTGTTTGGAGAGTATAACACTCTAGTGGCTAAAATGACACCCAGATGAAGAACCCTTGACCAAACTCCCTGTGTTTTTACATAATTAACATTCAATAGAGAGGTGATACAAAATGAGCTGAGAACTACTACACGGTTTCCCTGCCATATATTCTGTTGTTATATGGCTTCTTCATGTGGATTGAGTTTTACTCTGTGTGAACTGGCCCTGTCTGTCAGTGAGTCTGATAACCAGGTTGATGTGCAGATGCCTTGAGTCTCTCTCATCCTGCTTCTGCTGTGAATTTTGAATAAACAACTGTGTGCATGATAATATTGGCTGTGTTGTTCTTTTTCATCTTTTTGTATAAAGCAGCTGAAGTGACTTCAGAGGGTGCTTTCGAAGTTCAACAGGGGAGTATGAAATTAAAATAGTGCCTTAAAATAAGATACAACAGAACCCCCAAACTGTAAAAATGAAAGCATGCAGTTATGTGCTTAACTACACTAATGTGGTATGCAAAATGAAGGATTCCTCCTTAGGCATGGGATTTATGAGGCATACACAAAATATGTTAATATTTGTGTGGGACTGAGCGTTCCACCAGCTATCACTTTGCACAATGATACCTTGTTGGAGCAGGAGGTTCCATGGTGTAATGGTTAGCACTCTGGACTCTGAATCCAGCGATCCGAGTTCAAATCTCGGTGGGACCTTGTTTTAAGATGAAAACACTATGTCCTTATGATGCCTCTAGGTGCACCAACAAGCTGTGTTGAGTTTCTGAGACCCAATGACAGCTAATGCTGAAATATTATGGTTGAAAACTAACGTTGTGTAAGTATTTAAATGAGAAAATAAGAGAATGCCATTCAAAACGGAATCTCAGCAATATGCACAGGAAGAGTTTACTTAATAGTGCCGATCGAGAAAATAATACACTATGGGCTTAGTATCTGGAGAGAAAAAAAGACATTCCAAAGTGGTTCATCTCTGAATCAAGGACATGGCTTTGAAATGTCAAAATACTTAAATAGTATATATACACATATCACGCGCAACACATCGTTTGTAAAAGAGTCAGTTATATCAATATGACCAGTGCAAGTTAAAGTGAAGTCCTTTCCCGCCTGGGTCTAACTGGACCAATCGTATTAGCGAACTACTGATGGTCCTCACGAAGGGAGGGAGTAGCCATGGGGAAGTAGCGGAGTAGTCGCCATAACACCGGAAGAACACCGTAGTAATTGGAGACGGAAGAGGTACGACGAACTCTCGGGCTCGAACGTCTGGAAGTTTTAGCGCTGTAAAAATTTGTTTTTTTGCACCTGTATCAAACGAATTCTTCTACAGTATCGTCTGCATTTTCAGCTGCAAGATGTTTAACAGACAGACGAGCCTGTGGATGGGTGATGTGAGTTTTAAGGCTCTTTCTCTTTCGGTGCGGTAAGGTTAGCTTAGCTAGCGTTACGCGTGGTTGTTGCTAAGTCAGTTACGTTAATTAGTCCGGAAACGTGACCCTGTCGTATAGTGTCCAGCTAACCTTAGTGTAGGGGTTAAGTAGCTACTTTGTTCGTAGAAATTGGTGTTTCAATAAAACCGGTACTACCTATGAGCGGTGGTCAAATAACGCCGAATCTCCAAGCACCGTGTATTTCCACATAGCCGCATGCTAACTCTTTACAGCTGTAAAGTTATCAGCCGTCAACTGTTAACGCAACTTTGTAACATGCATGGCTATCTGGGAGAACAAAATGGCGCAGAGTTATCATTAGTGTTAACAGTCAAGCATATGTGATATTTTAATAATTCCACGATAAAGATACGTAATGTTACGTAATACTAAAAAAAAAATCTCAATGTCCTAAGCACATTTACTAATACACGCAATTTTATTCATTTTTCAAATTACAAAGCTGTGTCTAATATTTCTTTCTGTTATGAACTCTTCTTGTTTTGGTTCAAATTGAATGCGGTTTGAATTTTTGTTCGTTTAGCTGGACCCATACATGGACGAGAACTTCATCAAGCAGGCCTTCAGCGCTATGGGAGAATCACCATTTGGAGTCAAGATCATAACTCACAGGATTACAGGGTAGGGTAGAACTCATGCGTGTCCCTGCGTTATGGCTTTTATGACAAATGATGTAATATTATATATGCTGGTAGGTTTTCCCAATGTCTTTCAAATATGATCGAAATTGTAATATCACTCATCCTTAATCTTAATGTGAAAGCAGGTTTAATGGCAAAATCACCTGTGTGGCTTCTATTAAACTCGAGAGGTGCTTTGATACTGTAGCTTAAGATATTATTTTTTCTGGGTGTGTTTGTAACATTTCTGTCCTCTTGTGCAGCGGCTCGGCAGGATACTGCTTTGTGGAGCTGGCAGATGAAGCAAGTGTTGACCGCTGTGTCCAAAGACTAAATGGAAAACTGGTCCCTGGATCAAATCCGGTAAGTTCTACAGTGTAATTGCAAAATACCTACTCTTATATGTTTGATGTAATCCCTCCTGAACAGTGAATTATTGTTTTTCCATAAATATTTAAATACACTATTGACAATTTAATACTGCCTTCCTTTTTTTCCAGTATTAGATTTATTCTATAGCAGTATTTAATTGTTGATTTGACTGTGGATAGTGGAGCTCAACTAGACTTGGCCCTCTTTTGAAATACCAGTAACTAAACAGTATTGAATTTTTATTAATAAATATAACTTTAGGTTTTCTTATTTTTAATGTAAGCATACCAGATTCTTACAGTCCCAAAACATTTGTTGATTGTGCCAATTTTTTTTTATTTGTGTTTGTGTTTTGCTGCCACTATTGTTCTTTTCCAGTGAATTTAACCAATAGCTATACAAATTAATATCACAAAATACAAATAATACTGGGTAAACTTTGCTTTGTATCGGCTGTAGTGACATCTAGTCTGCTCAGGGTATGGTGATATAAAATAAACTAAAGTCATGCCAGCTCTAAACTTTTTAAAGTGTCAAAAGTTGTGAGCTTCAGCTGCTTGCTGCTGAATTTAAAATGCTGTTGGCCTTGTGAGCTGGCCAAGCTACTGGGCTCCCCTGTCCACCAGCCTGTACCTGCTGCTCAAGGTGGCTGAGAGGCTGCTTGTACATGAATGTACTTTGTTTGAAGCTGGTGAATAGAGTCTCTGGTAGGAACTAACTGAGGAATGGGCTAAAGGCTGGTCTGGGTGGTGGAGGTATGTAAACCTAAATAACAACAACCATAATAACTCCACTCTTTATTCCAGCAATATCAGTGCTATACTACACGTCTTTGGTGTTTGAGGTTTGCTTAGTGTGTGTGTTTTCTCTCCTCCTGTGCAGCCCCGGAAGTTTAAGCTTAACTATGCCACCTATGGAAAACGGCCAGAGGCAGGGTAAGTAAGATATGATCGCATTCAACTTTTGCATGTTACTGTTTAAAGTTTTGAAATGCTGCAATTTTTCAAAGAAAATAAATCAGCTGTTCTTGCTGCCCAAAGTCATGGTTGGGGGGTGTGGGGTAGGTAGTATTTGATACCTTGCAAATCCCCTTATTATCTGTTATCTCTGTCATGGAGGAGTGGGCACTTTGGTTGAAATCAACACTGCCATACTAATAAGAACATTTTTATTTATCAAAGCACAATACATGTGGAAAACAAACATGCAGTTGTTGTTGGAAATGTCTTCTAGTGATTTTTGCTCCTTAACACACTTCTGCAGTAATGGAAATAAAGTAAGAAAACTTGATTAAAGAATTTATTTGTCTCAGGCCGGAGTACTCAGTGTTTGTGGGCGACTTGGCCTCCGAGGTGGATGACTTCCAACTGCACCAAGTTTTCAAGAAGTATCTTTCGTGCAAGGGGGCCAAAGTGGTCACTGACCAGTATGGATACTCCAGGTATGTTATCTTTTAGAAATGCACAGGGCAGTGATGTGGCTTTAGAGGTGTTGATTTCTTGAACTGCATATTATTTCCGTGTTGTGTGTATAATATTCTCATTTGAAAATAAACACAAAAATATAAAATGTGTCCTTGTATCTGTGGTGAAATAATTATTTTGATAGCAATGCTATGGACGTTGACCACCAGTTCATCTTCATTTATTTTCGAAAAAAGGCTGAAGAAATGTTTTCTTACATTCTTATGCTAAAACTATTGTTTTCCCCATATAGGCTAAGCAAGAGCAACTCACAATTCAAGTGATGCTACCTCATGTTAAAAGTAAAACAACAAGTTTCAGTTCTACCATAATAATACCCATTATATTCTGTTTCTATTATAAGTGGCTAATAAGCACCAAGTATGGAGTGTGTGGTGGTGTGGAGAAGAGGTATAACTTCTGTTTGACTTGCAGAGGTTACGGCTTCGTCAAGTTTGGGGAGGAGAGCGAGCAGAAGAAGGCAATTGAGGAGTGCCAGGGTACGATGCTGGGAGGGAAACCGCTCAGGCTCAGTATAGCTGTGGCAAAGAGGTAAGACACTGACAAGTCAACATAATTAATCATGACAAAATCTCTAAGATGTATGTCTTCTCCCTTTTAATGAACTCTAGCTTAAGAAAAAGTAAACTTTGCTAAATACATCTATACATCTAGTGACAGAGGAATTATTATAGTGTGTAAGAGTTGCTTTTACTGATTCTATGTTGGTTGTTAAAGTAGTGCTTATGAGAGGAAGGAGTCAGTTTTAGAAAACATTTATTTATTTTTCAATCTCTGATTTGTCTCTGTTGCACAAGTAAGTTTGTGTGGTCTCACAGTAAAATCTTTAATGTTATGCAGAGACATTCTGCACACGTAGCTGACTGCCATAAATGGAAACCAACAGTGAAACTTGAGATGCACTATTTGCATGTGTGGATATGTGTACATAGGCGCAGTCAAAAGGCACGTACATTCTGCCTATGACACATGGAGACACGCAAGACTCCTCATAATAAGTGAAATAGCCGATCATCAGCCTTTCAGTCAGGCTTGGTGAGAGGATTAAATGCCTGAGGTGGCTGTTGAAATTCCAAGGGTTTTTTTTTTGTTTTCTTTCTTTGTTTATGTTATGTTATGTTTATGTTCTGTGACCGATTGACTCCATCATCTAGGTAGCAATGTGCCTTATTCAGGCACACCAGGCTGTCAAAGGGGATGAGAGACAACACACTGATTGGCTTCATCTGTGTCACATCCAAAAGACACCAATGATTCATGAAGGGACTACATCTACCCCCTTTGCACCTTGCACCTCATTTAGTGCCTAGATTTTGCACTGTCCAAATAGTAACTCGGGCTTGGCCACACTCCAATTGAACTAGCGCTGTGTGCTCTAGACTGTACACCATAGCTTGTCAAAATAAGGCCCAGAAGCTTAAATCTTGAAAAATTTAGTTTGATGACACAAGCTGGATGTATTTCTGACGAACCTACATTACATTTATAATTTGATGTTCAATGAACTATCTGGGCTGAATTTTTCCGAGTGTCTTTTATCAAATTCTCATCAAATCTTGGTGAACTCAAGTCTTTTTTTGTTTTGCAGCCAGAAGATGAGCAACTACCATGGGGGCCAGGGCCAAAATTACCACAGCAGCTACAACCAGTCTCAGTCTAGTTACTATGGCAGCAATAGTAGTGGGGGTCAAGGGGGTTACTACTCACAGTGGGGTGGCTATGATCAGTACAGTGGCTACAATAACAATGGCTATAACAGTGGCTATAACAGCGGCTACAACAGTGGGTACAACTATAACTATGGGCCCTATGGCTACCCCCCTCCGGGCCACATGATGCCACCACCTCCCATGGGAATGCCACCAATGTCTACTGACATGTCTGGAGCTGTAGAGGTAAGAGAATGTTATGTTGCTTATGCTTAAAGAAATACCAGTGTTCCTTGCAGTGTTTGAATAATGATGATCAATGTTCCATGTTCCCAGCAGAGCCACGAGGAGACTGGGGACATGGAAGAGGACAATGCAGAAGGTAAGTACCCTTCAGTTTCTCTTTTTTTGTTCTCCTTCTGGTCTTTTTCTGTTAAACCATTAAAATTATTTTCAGTGTTTGGCTATTACATAGGACATGATGTCAACCTGTCAGCAACACTTTGTATGTTACCAATTTAAATGCCTTATACCATGGTTGCCGACTATAAGGTTCTGACTTGTTTTGGAAATAGGCATTACCAACTTTATCATAAATCCTTATGTTTACAACATCCCTATGTGGAAGTATGCAGGGCAGCTGTTTAAGTCTTTTCTTAAGGGGTAGGAGCAGCGAAAACCTCCCTGATATGACTTGTAAAGTATTAGTCACTCATTTTTCTATAGCCATGTGCTTTGTTTGCATCAAAAGATAAATACCAAGGATGTGTACAAGTAATTGTTTGCTGGTATTTTACAGAACCCATCCCTGAATGTGATGTGGAGCAGTGGAACAAAGATTTTATGCAGCGCAGTGAGGAGCTCTATGACGCCATGATGAACTGTCACTGGGAACCCCTGGACTCTGTCAACTCCTCCGTCCCCTCCCTCTCTTGATAAATCTTACTCTTTTGATCCCTACTTAATCCTTAAATATTACACGTTTTATGACTTTGTACATCATCTAAATCTGCCATGATCTAACCCCACGTTGACACCCTCAAAAAGCCAAGTTCAGTTCACTGCCTCAGTACTCATGTGTCTAATGATAGGTTAAAAGTACTTTTAGGTGCACTTGTTCCTCTTCAAGTACACACAGATATTCTCTTGATTTGTTTACCATGTTGGTAAGACTTAAAAACCTTGTTAGTAATCAGTTACTGTGTGGTACATACTATAAGTAAAAAAAAATGAGGGTGAAGCAGTGAGTACTGAAGCAGCATTTCCTGCTCTTGACTGGCACACAGTAGCTGTAGCAAACTGAATGTTGTGTCAATATTTCAATCTGTAATGATGTCACTACAGAACAAAGTCCAGTCATTTACTTTTGTTAATCCGTTTTGATATGGTGACACCAGCTAAAGCTAATTTTGTTTTTGTTTTTTTTTTTGTTTTTTTGGTGGTTTTATTTTTTTGAATAAGGCCCCAACTTTTAAGAGGAAATTTGTCTTCTGAAGACAAAATCTAAAACTTTGCCTTAATTCTCATTAGCCATGTACTACAATAATAGTCTACAATAATATTTAGAATTATTTTCAATCTTCCGGATATCAGTCTTTCTTGTCTGCTAATTTTTTTAATGAAGGAATGTTCCTGTTTGCTTTTTAAAAATTTACCAATAGATTTAATTAATATTACCTGACTAAAAGTTTGGGAAGTTTACAAGGGAATAATCAACCCCAAATGTAATTTATCGCTGTTTTCAGACAAGAAGCTATGTCTTTATATACAATAGACAAATTGTACAACCTCTCAACGACTTTGAGCGCTGTGAAACTGCATGTATTGATTTTGTGAGACAGATAGCTGTTTAACTGTATCAGATGTCAAGGCAGCATTTATCCTCTGCTGTTTGATGTTTTGTATATATTTTCTTTCTGGAGACATTTTATCTATAAAACAGATTTAGGAGGGCTATGAGTCTTCTGTCATCTTTCTGCATATGGAGGTGAGAGGTGAAGTGTGACCATTTTAGGATTTAGAAAATGTTGGCCCTTTACTTTTTTGTTAAAATATTTATGTATCTTATTTTTTGTAGAAGGGGGACAGCAAGATGGCCACAATGTCAGACGTTGGAATACCTACACAGTCCTCTCCACATTTTTCAGCTGCAGTGTTAGAAACACGGCATGCTATTTGTGTCATTCTAGAAAGTCACGTGCTGGTTGAGTTTCCCTGTTTACCCTGGTTTAAGGCAACAACCTCTAACTGCAACACCTGTAAGCACACATCCAGCCTTTGTCACGTGTCAGTCCCCATCTCTTATCTCAGTATTTGTTCTGTCAACTATAATGCTGTCACTATCCGCAAAACCGTTATCAATCCTGTCTGCAGCTACGGGAGGCTCTATTTTGAGCTTAATGCTGACATTATACTATCAGGGCGGGGACACAGCAAGCCTAGGTCGGCTGCTGCGTCGCCCTACGTTTACCTGTTTAAGGCAGTCGGGGCGAAAGGCAAGGCATTTTTCGTTCAAAAAAGAGAAGCCGGAAGACTGTTGAAAGTGTGCCCCTTTTCATTCCACTTTGAATTAGTCTCGCTTTTCGGCACCGCGGTGGGATTAATTGACTTAATGACATCATAAATATCCAATTATCGCTGAAGGCGCTGGTGTGAAAGAATGAGGAGAACCCTGTGTGTTTTTTCTTTACTACGTTGTTTTGTTCCCTTCATCATTTACACCGCTCTTTCTCCTCTTGTGCACTGATTCGCTAGCGAACAGCCAATCAGAATCATCAATGTCACGACGACTGACGCCACACAACATGTTGAATCGGCCGGAAGCCCCCTTATGGGGATCCTTAGGTTTACCATGGGTTTACCATGCTCCCTATCTTAGTGCTAATAAGCATTATATGCTAATGAATGCAAAAGTTGATGGGATGCCTATAAAGAAACAAAAAAGAACAACAACAACAACAAAAAGCAAATTTCCAAGCGAGTTCACAGCTAGAAGGTTCTGGTTTCGGTTCCCAGCTGGAACATGTTTTTTCCGTGTGGAGTTTGCATGTTCTCCCTGTGTCTGCTCTGGTTTCCACCACCACCAGAAACATGGAAATGGGCGCTGTACAGTGGCAGCCCTTGAAATGAATTTCCATAAGGAGGGTTAATAAAGTTTATATCGATATTATCATCCTTTTTTTGTACTTTCTGTTAA
Source organism: Ctenochaetus striatus (assembly GCA_034780835.1). Lineage (NCBI taxonomy): Eukaryota > Metazoa > Chordata > Actinopteri > Acanthuriformes > Acanthuridae > Ctenochaetus > Ctenochaetus striatus. The sequence continues at coordinate 1,858,792 of JAUZTA010000005.1, forward strand.
GCAAATTAGCATATGACAGCATGCTACAAGCATGCTACAATCTAAATCAAGATCTGAACATGGCAGCAGCTAAAAATATACTGCTGTGTCTGCTGCAGTACATTGCAAAGTAATAGAGAACCTACACTCAGGGAACCAGGAATCTATGAAAATAAAGTTAATTTCAAGTTTTAATAACTGCTTTAGTTGTCTTAGAATACAAGGGACAGCAATGCATCTGAACTATAGAGAAAAAACTAACACCAAACTCAAGTAAAACTGAACATCTGGTGAGATGTTTTCAGACAGTGGTCTTTCTCAAACATGTTCCTCATGCAAAATAGAAAGTGACAGGGGAAAAAAATCAGTGTTTAATGGCATCTGTCAGCTAATTGATTGATTTCATAAGTGATTAGTTAATATGGTTAATATGCAAGTGGCATATCTGGCAAATCAGAGCTTTAGGAGCTTTCTTGCTGACACTTTCCTGTTCATTGTTACTCCTGTTAAAATGTCATAGCAAGCTGGCCTCTTGAAAAACGACAGCATGTATTTGCTGTTTTGGCACTGATAAGAAATCGGCATGTTTGGTGTACAAATACGTTTTTGAAAGCCCACTTTTCCATGCTGTTGCAACAGGATTTCTTGTCTGATACAAGAGGACAACACAAATGGACAATTCAGTGTGCGGAACAGAATTTTCAGTCATCTCCAAACAATCAACAGTATATAACTTTATTCATCTTTTCATTAGTCTTACAATCTCTTTCCTTAGTTAATTGCTGGTATCATGGCTGACTTTTGTGTCATCTGCTCCAGTAAAGTTGGTCTTGGTGTTGAGCAGTCCCAGTCCAGGCCTCCCAGGGCAGCACCAGCTGGGTCCCAGGCGGTACCAGCCCTGATATAATCCCCTCCAGCTCAGACAACCCAGAGCGCCCCCCAGTAGCTGTGTGGGAAACTGAGGGAAGTAAGCTAAAAGACAAAGCAGCAGAAAGATCCAGAGCCCAAGCAGGAGGACACAGAACAGGAAGAGGATCCTCAGAGGGGCGTCTGAGATCCCGCCGAGGCTCAGATAGGGGCCAAATACTGCTGTTTCCTCAGCTAACAGCAGGCAGCAGAGACAGAGAAGGAAGACATCCTCTGACACTTCATAGCCCCTCCACAGCATCCCAGCTTTGAGACACACTGACTTAGTTTCCCCCTCTCGCAGCACCAACAGAGGCTGCCCGTTGGTGACCTCTGGGCCAGTGAGTAGAGGTTCGTAGCAGCTACCTGTGGCATTCTCCAGGAGATCAAGGAGTTTACAGAAACAAAGCCACAATCCACCAGCCACCACGAGCCGGGAGAGGTGGCGGACGGAGAGAGAGAGGGAGCGACGGATGGAGAAGGAGAGGAGAAAGACAAAAGAGCCAACGAAAATAGAGGTCCAGCCCCAACCAGATCGCAAGAACATCCTGGAAGGAGCAGAAATATGCAAACAGTTAAACAAGTACATTGAGAGATTGGAAAAGGGATAAATGATGGGAGGAAAAACATCAACTCAGTGTTTTTAGAATTAAGTGCAGAAAACAACCAAGTAGATCTGTCTACAGACTAAAAGGAAAACTGAGGCTGAGAAAAAGAACACAACATAAAATCTTCAAAAAACTGCAGTCCTTCAAATGGCTACTTGAGACTGACTCCAAAAGCCTCTCTCCGTAACACATTTACTTTGAATATTTGTTGTACTCACACTTCATTCAAGTTCAAAGATAAGTGTAATTAAGGGTGCGGCCACATTTAGTAACAGAAGGTGCTAGGCATCATTGACTGAAAGTAATGTACAGTGTGCATCCTCACTAGCTCCTCCCTCTCATTAAAAAAACAGATACTCTAGCCTTTGAAAAAGTCGTCCACACTCTGGGCTTAAACACCAATAGCTACTTGGTTAGGAAATTTTCTCAGTGGGTGTGTTGTGTGTTGTGTGGTGTGAAAGACTGAAGCCACATTGAAACATTAATGGATACATTTGTACGATTATAGTGACTTCTACTAAGCATTTTGTTACATTTCCAACACTGCTGTCATTGTGCAATATTCAGCAGGAAATGTAATGGATTGCCTTCTGGCACTGATGAGGAAATGTTTTTAAATGTTGTTTAAAATTTCCTCTGCTTGGCTAAAGTGGCAAAACAAACAAAAAAATATTCTCACAGCCTTCAGTGTAATTGGTAGGAGCTTTCCAAAATTGTAGTCTGATCAATATCCATCAGTGTTTGTGTTGAATTATTTTATGTAAGCATGATGCAGTTAGGTACATTCATTTCTTTGTAAGTATGTTCAACTTGTATATTTCATTTCAAGTGTCTGAGCAGTAAACTATGCAGATTGGCAGAATGTGATAGTATGCTGATACACAGTTCACAGTGGAACAGACAGTAAAGGCATAAACTAAGGAACTTATTCAGTGCTTCAGCTTTTAACAAATAAAACAATTCAAACACTGATATGCCGTCTGACATGACATGCACAATCATATCACCGGGTCAAAGTACACAGTGAACAGGAAGTGAACAGGAAGCAGTCTCACCTGTAGAGGAAGTGGCTTCTCTTGGCAAAGACACTGTGCTGGGAGACCCAAAGGCTCAGTGCAGGGCCGAACATCACCATTGCTGACAGCACCAAGTGAAAGTGCTGTCGGAACACTGTGTTACCCAGGAGCCGTGCGGCCAGGTCCGTCAGGACCACCAGCATAGTGTTGAGGAACATCTGGACCTAGAAATGGTCCTCTGACCGGATCTCAACCTTCTACTGAAAATAGACTGCTGCTTGTTCCCGATGAAACACTATGTTTGTGTTGACTCCACCTCAGACTCAATAGCATGCACTGTTTCATGTGATAAGGCTGTAATCCTGTGTAGAATGCATGTAATAAACTAGTTGATTCTGTGGATTAACTCTGTCGCATACCTGAACAGATCAGCATTTATGTAATTGAAATTCAGGTCAATAAATCTGCCAATCAATTAGTACAACCTCAACAAAATCTTTAAATGTTTGAGATTGAGTCCAATAGTTCATTGATAAAAGATTAATCCAGATGCAAAAATAAAAAACATGGCTGCGTAGTGTGAAAAAGTTGAAGTCCACTGGTGTTAGCCGCTGGTGCTCTGCGTCCACGCGTACTGCCAGTTATACTCTGTAACATGAATGGAATGCCAGCTGGTCCCAAGCATTCAACAGACTGGAAATATGTGCTCGCTGTGAAATCCAACCGTGAAACTCTTCAGTCCATGTTTGCACCTAATGCATCTGCCAATGCCTGCAGTGCACTGTAGTTTGGTTACAGTGTTTTCCTTTTTCACACTAAAGACTGAGGGCTTCAACAATGCAACCAAACCGCATAGCTGTTCTGCTTTTCTTTTTCTTGCAGCTGTAGCAGGGTTAGTTCAGTGTCAGTCCTTTTCTCATGCTGTATAGCAGGTTTCCCATGTGTCTCCTTCTTATTTTCCTTTTGTTGTGCTGTGATTCTCAGTGGTCCCCTTCTGATCAATTCTGCAGAAATTTAATGGCTGCCACTATACTCCAATCCACAATGGCCAACGCTGTCACCCAGAGACTTTCTCTGTAGAAGAGCTGTAGCCTCAAAGTACTTCTCTCATTCTAAGTTCCTCTACAGTAACTGCTGCTTCTCTGCTATGTCTGACATCGAAACCCACCCTATCCATACACACACATCCACACGTAAAAATACAGAGTATGTTATCGCCCTGTCATATGCCTCCAGGGCCTTGAAGGTGTCACATTGCTCCTACTGAGATGACTGAAGGGCACAGAGAGTTTGAACCAGTGACATCGATTCCTTGGTTGTAATTGCCAGCAGAGTTAGACACCGAAAGTAAGCTGAGCGTTTGCAATAAAACAAGTGTCACAGTTAAGTCATGAATTGTTAGCAATGATGTGAAATTACAAGCCATTTGTTGCTTTGTATGAGTGTTTGAATTTGAGCAGGTATTAATAGAAATAACCTTTGTACTGTATCTAGGTTGAGACTCAGCTGTCGCAGCGTTCTGTCCCTGTCAATCAATAAATAGTAACACAACCACAGTCCACATCCACTGTCCTTTCTCTCCCGTTTCTCTTCTCTCAGATATCACCCAACTTAACCACCCATAAATAAAAGCTCTTACATCATGCCGATAAACAATGTAGGTACATTACTTTATACGAACAAAACATGAAAAGTTGAAACATAAATAAGTAATTTAGGAAGCATGTTATTCACTTTCTTTCTAAGAGTTGGATAAAAAGATCCTGTGAAGCTTCAACCTGCAAACTTGGCTTAGCACAATGACTATACACTGAGCCTGCCTCTGTCCAAAGCAAAAACTGCATGACATTATTGAAAAAGACCTTTGCATCTCTACTGGGAAGTTAAAGCAGAAGTTCCCTAAACTTGCATTCTTTCTAATAGCCAGCAGGGGGCAACTCTACTGACTTTAAAAAGAATAATCATATGTAAATCTATGAGAAAATTACTCTAATTCTCACAAGATTACTGCCTCAGTAAACATTTCTTAATTTATCTCTTGCTTCAGTGATCAGTTTCAAGTCGTCTTCAACACAATATGATGTTCAGTCTGTTGGTTATGGTTTCATTTAGAGTAAAATAGAAGCTAAAGCAGGCCATGCTTTATGGCTTGGCTTCTTGTTATTGACAAGTCACCACACAGTGACCTGTTAATCAGGATAGAGATGTAGCACTGCATATCCATGTCACTGTATACAGATACATTTTGTGTACATTTTGTTGCCTGTGTATTTGTCTCAGAACTTTGAGCCTTTCACAGTGAGTCTTACATATCTCTAACCTTCCTCTGTCCCAGCTGCACTTTGTATTTCTGAAATGTCTCAGCTGAACCATCCTATTCCTCTACCCTTTTTGTTTTAAACCTGGCTGTTCACCTGTCTTACAATAAAGGTTGACCTCATTTAGAAGTGTCAAATGTCTGCCTTCTCTCTTTACAACTGTGTGAAGAAAGGCTGAACATGTTTCAGACAGCAACTGATCCACTAACCACCTCATTTGTTCTATCACCTCTGACTATTCAGATTGTTGGAAAGACTAAGGCAACTTTCTATATGTGTGAGGGCACTAATATATATAAAAGGATATCATATGACTGACAATAACTAAAACACGTTCAAACTACTTTAACTTTCTACTAAATGGCCAT
>JAUZTA010000005.1:1900387-1915325 GCA_034780835.1 Ctenochaetus striatus
GGATCTGTCCGAGGTTTCTGCCTTTTAAAAGGAAGTTTTTTTTCTCGCCACTGTGATTTGTAAATTCACTGTGGAAATTGCTTTCAATTGTTGGGTTCCTACAAATCTAAAATATAAATGTGACTTGTTCCCTCATTATTTAATGACAAATCAAACAGAAAATGTAAATAATTAATTCCAAATGTAGAATTTGCATTTATTAGACTACATGGTCCTTGGAACTTTCAGCATGTGATGCAAAAGTGTGAGCTGAAAGTTTACAGTCAGTTGCAATAAGGTTTCAATTGAAAAAAATATTGACTTGGATGCATTCGAATTTACCGCCAGAACAGAAACTCAAAATCTTCACTCATACATACATTCAGTGGGTTGATACATGAAAATAACCTGTGAAACAAGAGAAATGATGAAAGATTCATTTTGTCATTTTTTTAGAATTTGCTCAGCAAAACAGGGAAAGGCAGCAGGCAATGGTTAAAGGCCTTTTCTAAAACAAAACTGTTTTGATTATATCCTTCTCTGGTCTTTACAGGATCCAACAGCTATCCATTAAAAAAAAGAAAAGAAAACAATACTGATAATAGAAGTAAAGTTATTTCCATAAAAATGAGGGCATTATCTTTTGTGTGGGGTCCTAAGTAGCTAAATGGCGCTTCAAACTACAGACCATCAACTTCTTTGAAATATCTCTAAAAGAAATGTACAGGGTCAATATTAATTTAATAAATAATAACTAGTAAGATGTATTTGGTAAATTTAACAGGCAAAAGTAAAGTTTTCTTTCTACATGTAATAAGACTGAAAGACATTATCTAGTTGGTCTTTTTTGAAAACTACAATGAATGAACAAATGATTATTTAAGTCAGAGCAGCTTTCTAAAACCCCCCTTAGTTCAAATATCCTTTTCCACCATAATTTTCTAACTTAAAAGTATTTATTTTTGGCATGAATAATTAGCATTGTGCCATTCAGAAAAAAACACAAGGCTGTTGTGATGGTTGTTGAAAGTTATGCCTATATACAGTGAGTGGCTGGCAAGGGGTACCTAATAACTGACCATGACAGATACTTTAATTGGTCTGAGCAAATCTAAGAGTATTTATGAAAGGCTTGGTATACTGCAAAATGTGATATGTTTCTTATATTTTCACTCTTTCTGTGTCCTCTCAAAGGTGGTATTTTAGGATTAGATCAGAAAAGAAAGATGCTTCACTGAAAAATGAAAACCAAATTATTTTTTCTGACGTTTCTACAGAAAAAAAAAATTCTACATGTCTGTTTCTCCATGTCTCGCAAAATTTTATAATACAGCATAGTATAGCCAATATTATCCCATAGGAATGGGTAATTTTTTTTTGTTCATTAACATAAGCTGTCACTATGAGTGTTCCTTGAACTCAGCAGAGCAAAAAAGTAAACTGCTTGAAATAGAATAGGTCTATTTGGTATGTTTCAAGTTTCTCTGATTGGCAGCACAGTGACCTAAACCAAACTCTAAGTTTGTTTGGACTGAGGGCTATGTATAGAACCACTTAGTGATTGATTGTGTCAGATATGACAATTTATCAGCGGTCCAGACTTGTTATAAAAGTCTGGTAAAAAAAAAAAAAAAAAGCCATTGATACAAACCTTTCCTGAACTGTGACTTGTGTTTGTATTATGGCCTTTACTTGGAGTATTGATCAAGTATTCCTTATAGGGCTGTAGAGGGCTTGAACTGATCACAGCTGACATTAGGCAAGCAACAGGGCACACTCTGGACAGATCATTAGTTAATTATAGGGATAACATAGAGACAAACAAACATAATTATTACTGATACTGCTATTATATTCTTATTTTACATGAACCACCTGTAAACATGGTAATTATTTGTTGCTCTTTAACTAAAGTATTGATCATGTCGTTAGCCAAGCAAACCTGGCCACACTGAGTGAAACCTGAAACATCAGATGTATGTGCTGGCAACACATGTTTCTACTTTCACTGTCTTCTTAACCACATTTGGCATGCATACCATTTTTAACCTTGTCTATGTAAGCAAAAACCCATTCAATATAAGGCGTCCTTGAGGAAGTGACAGTGTGCAACAGAAGACCCGTGAGTTCCTGCTTGTGGTAAAGCTTTTTTCTTGTGCTTTTTATGAACTAAATTTCTTTTTAAACCAGGAAATTAGTTGTGTGCAATGAAATAATTGTTGAGTGAATCAGTGGATCTATACCTGCTATACAGATAAAAAGAATCTGTTTTAAACAGGATTGGTGAAGACTGTTAACGGAGAGGAATACAGGTAAAGAATGATTAAAATTTTAATATTCATTGTAGTCAGTCAATAGGCGTCACATATTTTTCATTTTTCTACAGTTATTTATCTAAAGTATATGACAGAAATAAACAATTTGTCTATATATTTTTTTTTCAAAAACAACTGAGTCCAGTAGAGATTGTCATTAACACAGATAGGGTCATGGTGAATGTTTTTACTTTTAAGTAAAATTTCATGCTTAAAGTTGTGTTTTATTGAACTGACTTAGAGCATAAGTCTAGTATGGCAGATCTGTTTTAACTAACAGACTTTGTCTAACAGAACTTAGCCGTCACCATGAGTACGGACGCGGAGATGGCCATTTATGGCAAAGCTGCCATTTACCTCCGTAAGCCAGAGAAGGAGAGGATTGAGGCTCAAAACAAACCATTTGATGCCAAGGCTGCCTGCTATGTGGCTGATGCGAAGGAGCTGTACTTGAAGGGAACAATCATCAAGAAAGAAGGTGGCAAAGTCACCGTCAAAGTCCTGGACACTGAGGAGGTTGGTATCATGAAGTCAGAGTCAACCAGAAACTTAAAATGATCAGTTTTTATTGTGACAAATGTCTTGTTCCAGGAGAGGACAGTTAAAGAAGATGACGTCTCTCCAATGAACCCTCCCAAGTTCGACAAAATTGAGGACATGGCCATGATGACCCATCTCAATGAAGCCTCTGTGCTGTATAACCTCAAAGAGCGTTATGCAGCATGGATGATCTACGTAAGACAATCTGTGTAACACGAATAAAGGATTAGAAAGTAGCTATATTTGTCAAAAACGACTATTTAATTGAATCTCTATGACCATTTTCAGACCTACTCTGGGTTGTTCTGTGCCACTGTGAACCCCTACAAGTGGCTCCCAGTGTATGATGCTGAAGTCGTATCTGCCTACAGAGGCAAGAAGCGTATGGAGGCTCCACCCCACATCTTCTCTGTCTCTGACAACGCTTATCAGTTTATGCTTACTGGTAAGTCATCACCATAAAAATACAAAATTTTTAAGTGTATGGGATTTTTGTTGCAGAAGAAGTTAATTGTTATGTATTTAATGTTACAGATAGAGAGAACCAGTCTGTCTTGATCACGTAAGTTACACATTTGTTGACTTTGTTAAACATGATCAGATATTTTGATCAAATTCTAATAAGTCTGTGTTTATACCCAGTGGAGAATCTGGTGCTGGAAAGACTGTAAACACAAAACGTGTCATCCAGTACTTTGCAACAATCTCTGTTGGCGGAGACAAGAAGAAGGACACTTCAAAGGTGGGAGAATCTAATCATGATTACAATTTAGTGTTGTATAAGAATATAAATGTTTTCCTAGTTATTGTCTGACATCAATTCTAAACCTGGGCTATAGGGGTCACTGGAGGATCAGATTATTGCAGCCAATCCTCTGCTGGAGGCCTATGGTAATGCCAAAACTGTGAGGAATGACAACTCTTCTCGTTTTGTAAGTATGGAAGGATTCCTACACACAAGAGAAAGATTGTTACACACAGTCTTTATGAAAGGAACTTAAAAATTCATTTTATGTTTCAAACAGGGTAAATTCATCAGAATCCATTTCGGCACAACTGGCAAACTGTCTAGTGCTGATATTGAGACTTGTAAGTAACAGTACTTCTGGTACATACCATTGATTGGACTTGGGCAATGGACTACTTTGACACATGAAAACTTTTGTAGATCTGCTGGAGAAGTCCAGAGTGACATTCCAGCTGCCTGATGAAAGAGGCTACCACATCTTCTACCAGATGATGACCAACCACAAACCTGAGCTGATTGGTAAAAATACTGAGTTTTTGAATTTTGCTAAACCTTTATAAAGTTTTACATAAAGCAATCCATTGAGATTGTCACCTTTTTTTTGATTTTCAGAAATGGCTCTCATTACAACCAACCCCTATGACTTCCCCATGTGCAGCATGGGTCAGATCACTGTGGCCAGCATTGATGACAAAGTTGAGCTGGAAGCCACTGATGTGAGTGAGCTTCCCTTCAACATGTATTTTGTGTATCGTATGCAATTCAAAAACTCTCTTTTGAATGCATCTTCTAAAGTGACATTTTGTATTGTATTTCTTGTTATCACTCTTTTAAAACAGAATGCTATTGATATCCTGGGCTTCAGTAATGAAGAGAAGATGAGCATCTACAAAATGACTGGTGCTGTGCTCCATCATGGTAACATGAAGTTCAAGCAGAAGCAGCGTGAGGAGCAGGCTGAGCCTGATGGCACAGAGGGTGAGTATTTCATGTCAACTCAAAGTGGATAGCTTGAAAACAATTAGGAGAAAGGTATCAATAGGACTCATTTCTGTTTTGGTAGAATGAAAAATCATTATTACAAAGTGTATGTAATAACAGTTAATAACTGAACAATTTTCAGATGCTGACAAGGTTGCTTACTTGCTGGGTCTGAACTCTGCTGACATGCTGAAGGGTCTGTGCTACCCCAGAGTGAAGGTCGGAAATGAGTTTGTCACCAAGGGACAGACTGTACCTCAGGTAATAAGATATTTAATGGTATTAATGTTGTGTATTTAAAATGGTATAGGAAAACATTAATTCTTTTTATCTCAGATACCTTTTTGGAAATGGTTCAGAACATCAACAATCCAGCACTTTACAAATCACCTGACTTTATTCCAACCACTTGCTTGTTTTCATCCAGGTGCTGAACTCTGTGACTGCCCTGGCCAAGTCCATCTATGAGAGGATGTTCTTGTGGATGGTTATCCGCATCAACCAGATGTTGGACACAAAACAGCCAAGGCAGTTCTTCATTGGTGTCCTGGATATTGCTGGTTTTGAAATCTTTGATGTAAGGTTCATTTTGAATAATTCAGAGGCCAATATTATTAAGTGGATCATTGTTGTTGCTGGATGGAGATCATGCTGAATGTTTTTCATCTCACAGTTCAACAGCATGGAGCAGCTGTGCATCAACTTCACCAATGAGAAACTGCAACAGTTCTTCAACCATCACATGTTTGTCCTGGAGCAAGAGGAGTACAAGAAGGAGGGTATTATCTGGGAGTTCATTGACTTTGGCATGGACTTGGCTGCCTGCATTGAGCTTATTGAAAAGGTAACCACTTCATTTCATGGTTATAGTGGTTGTTCTTAATTTAACTGAGCAAACCAATAATTACATACTTCTCCACACTTTTTTCAAGCCCATGGGCATCTTCTCCATCCTTGAAGAGGAGTGCATGTTCCCCAAGGCCACAGACACATCCTTCAAGAACAAGCTGTATGATCAGCATCTTGGCAAAAACAGAGCATTTGAGAAGCCAAAGCCAGCCAAAGGAAAGGCTGAGGCCCACTTCTCCCTGGTACACTATGCTGGTACTGTGGATTACAATATTGCTGGCTGGCTGGACAAGAACAAGGATCCACTGAACGAGTCAGTGTTGCAGCTGTACCAGAAGTCCTCAGTGAAACTGCTTGCTCTTCTGTATCCTCCTGCTGTTGAGGGTATGAGAATAACTAAAGCAAAGTATAACATTTTTTGAATGTAATTATCTTGCACTGTTTCAATGTCAATATTTAACAAAACCTGTTTGTGTAAAAATATCAACAGAGGCCAGTGGTGGTGGTGGAAAGAAGGGAGGCAAGAAGAAGGGTGGTTCTATGCAGACTGTGTCCTCACAGTTTAGGGTAAGGTAGAACATTTCGAAATTGGGTTAAAAAATTATTTTAAGTTTTTAAACAAAACAACAATAGGTCCTTTTCATGACAAGAGTTACTATTTTGGATCTACAGGAGAACTTGGGCAAGCTGATGACCAACCTGAGGAGCACCCATCCTCACTTTGTGCGCTGCCTGATCCCCAATGAGTCAAAGACTCCAGGTACAATTATCCTAGTAGAGATTGTAAGAAGATATTATGTTTAAGTTTTTGGGGGCGATGGTATTGCTAAGCTAATGCCATTTCATCAAAAAAAACAAACTGATGTATGTTCTTACATATATTTTTTTAAAAAAAACACTTAACAAATAACGTAAATTTCAAATAAATATTAGAAAATTGTTTTTTTTTACAGGTCTGATGGAGAACTTCCTGGTCATCCACCAGCTCAGGTGTAACGGTGTGCTGGAGGGTATCAGAATCTGCAGGAAAGGTTTCCCAAGCAGAATCCTTTATGGTGACTTCAAGCAGAGGTATCTGTTGATACACTATTATCAACTAATATGTTTGGCTCAAATTGATCAAGGAAAATGCTCTCTATAATCATTAACTCTCTCATTAAAGGTACAAGGTGCTGAATGCCAGTGTCATCCCTGAGGGTCAGTTTATCGATAACAAAAAGGCTTCAGAGAAGCTGCTTGGGTCAATTGATGTTGACCATGATCAGTACAGATTTGGACACACCAAGGTCAGCACCCCCATTGCATTTATACCTCATTAAAATTTGTAGGATATATGCTCACAGTAAAGCAGGAAATCTGTCCGACAATGTGAACAAGAAACAAATGATAAACAATTAGTAATAAATCCAAGAAGTATGTCTCCTACTAGTAAACACCCTTGCTTTAGTACCACTGAATCTTGTACAGCATGTCAAAATGCTTTTGTTTGTTTGTTTGTTTCTCTTACAGGGTGGAAAGAACTCACTATCTATGTTTATTGAACATTTATTTTTACTTTTTCTTTGTACAGGTGTTCTTCAAGGCTGGTCTGCTGGGTACCCTTGAGGAGATGAGAGATGAAAAGCTGGCATCTCTGGTCACCATGACTCAGGCTCTTTGCCGTGGTTACCTCATGAGAAAGGAGTTTGTGCAGATGACGGAGAGGAGGCATGTTGAAAACAGCCTAATTTAATGCACACTCATGGTACAAACTTTGAATTGTTTTATCCATAACCACAACATCTTATCCACAGGGATGCCATCTATACCATCCAGTACAATGTGCGCTCATTCATGAATGTGAAACACTGGCCATGGATGAAGGTGTACTACAAGATCAAGCCTCTGCTGAAGAGTGCTGAAACTGAGAAGGAACTGGCCCAGATGAAGGAAAACTATGAGAAGATGCAAACAGACTTGGCTGCTGCCCTGGCCAAGAAGAAGGAACTGGAGGAGAAAATGGTTTCTCTCCTGCAGGAGAAGAACGACTTGCAGCTGCAAGTAGCATCTGTAAGTGCACATCAGCCAACATTTTAGCTTTTTCATCCCCGTCTGTGTTCATGTGCTAACGTCTGATTTACAATACAAACTAGGAATCGGAGAATCTGTCAGATGCTGAGGAAAGATGTGAGGGACTTATCAAGAGCAAGATTCAGCTGGAGGCCAAACTCAAAGAGACAACAGAGAGGCTGGAGGATGAGGAAGAAATCAATGCTGAGCTCACTGCCAAGAAGAGAAAGCTGGAGGATGAATGTTCTGAGCTCAAGAAGGACATTGATGACCTGGAGCTCACCTTGGCCAAAGTGGAGAAGGAGAAACATGCCACTGAGAACAAGGTTTGTAGATGTCGATTTGTTTAGAAGACTGAAACTGTTGAAGGATTACCATGTAAATAACAACATATTTCTCACAAATGTAGGTGAAGAACCTGACTGAGGAGATGGCCTCTCAGGATGAGAGCATTGCTAAGCTGACCAAGGAAAAGAAAGCCCTCCAGGAGGCCCATCAGCAGACTCTTGATGACCTGCAGGCTGAGGAAGACAAAGTCAACACTCTGACCAAGGCCAAGACAAAGCTTGAGCAGCAAGTGGACGACGTACGTTTAAAAAGTCAAATGTTTTAGCAAAGTAAGATTATTCTTGTGTGTGATGACTAATAACTTGTTTTACTGTTTAGCTTGAGGGTTCCTTGGAGCAAGAGAAGAAACTGCGTATGGACCTTGAGAGAGCAAAGAGGAAGCTGGAGGGTGATCTGAAACTTGCCCAAGAATCAATCATGGATCTTGAGAATGACAAGCAGCAGTCTGAGGAGAAAATGAAGAAGTAAGATTGTTTTGGAAATTTGCACAACTATTCTTTGTACAGTCTCAATTGCAAAAACGCTAACTGTGTACTTGTTTTTTTTTTTCACAGGAAGGACTTTGAAACCAGTCAGCTTCTCAGCAAGATTGAGGATGAGCAGTCAATGGGTGCTCAGCTTCAGAAGAAGATCAAGGAGCTTCAGGTGATTTTGACTTATACCATTACAGCATTCATTTCCTATTTTGTCTAACACGTGTGAAAGTTTACTCAAACACAACACTGCTACATTCAACAGGCCCGCATTGAGGAACTGGAGGAAGAGATTGAGGCTGAGCGTGCTGCTCGTGCCAAGGTTGAGAAACAGAGAGCTGACCTCTCCAGGGAACTTGAGGAGATCAGTGAGAGGCTGGAGGAAGCTGGTGGTGCCACTGCTGCTCAGATTGAGATGAACAAGAAGCGTGAAGCTGAGTTCCAGAAGCTCCGTCGTGACCTTGAGGAGTCCACTCTGCAGCATGAAGCCACGGCTGCCGCTCTTCGCAAGAAGCAGGCCGACAGCGTCGCTGAGCTGGGAGAGCAGATCGACAACCTTCAGCGTGTCAAGCAAAAGCTTGAGAAGGAAAAGAGTGAATACAAGATGGAGATCGATGACCTGTCTAGCAACATGGAGGCAGTTGCAAAAGCAAAGGTACACAACACATTCAGGGGTATTTTAATACCCAAATAGTCGATATAGCCAAAAAACGCATACACATATTTGATCACTGATCTGAATTGTCTTTTTTTCCTCATCAGGGTAACCTTGAAAAGATGTGCCGTACTCTTGAGGACCAACTTGGGGAACTGAAGACCAAGAATGATGAGAACCTTCGTCAAATGAATGACTTGGGAGCACAGAAAGCACGTCTCCTGACGGAAAATGGTATCTACAATTTCTAAGTGAATGGTCCTTTGTATATCATCAAGAAACCTAACACAAACTGATGTGAAATATATTTTTTCCCACAAGGTGAGTTCAGCCGTCAAATTGAAGAGAAAGAAGCTCTTGTGTCCCAGCTGACCCGAGGCAAACAGGCCTTCACACAACAGATTGAGGAACTGAAGAGACAGATTGAGGAGGAGGTTAAGGTAAGAGAGCTTTTTTAGAGTGTAATAAAATACTTTCTGATTGTTATTTAGACATTTTGCACATTGAATATTCTCTCTTACACCAGGCCAAGAATGCTCTTGCCCATGGACTCCAATCAGCTCGCCATGACTGTGATCTGCTGAGGGAGCAGTTTGAGGAGGAGCAGGAGGCCAAGGCTGAGCTGCAACGTGGAATGTCTAAGGCCAACAGTGAGGTTGCTCAGTGGAGAACCAAGTACGAAACTGATGCTATCCAGCGCACTGAGGAGCTTGAGGAAGCCAAGTGAGTAATATTCAAAAAAATCAATTATTGGATCAGTCAACACATGACAAATGTGTTTTAATTACTAATGATTTATTTAATTATTTCTATTTCTTACATGCAAATACTTCTCAAAAATTGTAAGTTTAAGATTTCAAGTGAGAGACTGACCTGCCTTTGTCAAACAGGAAAAAGCTGGCCCAGCGCCTCCAGGAGGCTGAGGAACAGATTGAGGCAGTCAATTCCAAGTGTGCTTCTCTTGAGAAAACCAAACAGAGGCTCCAGAGTGAGGTGGAGGACCTCATGATTGATGTGGAGAGGGCCAATGGTCTGGCTGCCAACTTGGACAAGAAGCAGAGGAACTTTGACAAGGTAGCAACCCTGACTTAACTTGTTGAAAATATCCCTGTGAACAATGAAATGATTGAAACAAAATGTTTCAATATCGCTACGTGACCATTCAAATGTCATTTCTCAGGTGTTGGCAGAGTGGAAGCAGAAGTATGAGGAAGGTCAGGCAGAGCTTGAGGGAGCTCAGAAGGAGGCTCGCACTCTTGGAACAGAGCTGTTCAAGATGAAGAACTCTTATGAGGAAGCTTTGGATCAGCTGGAGACCATGAAGCGTGAAAACAAGAACCTGCAACGTGAGTTGTGACAACATTATATAAAAGTTTATAAATTGTCTTCATCACATATGTATTTCTTTTATTTTATCTTTTGACTTGTATGTTGTAGAGCACATTATTTACAAATTTTTGTTTTAAGACTTAACATTATAAAACACATGCATCTCTCTGCAGAGGAGATCTCAGATCTGACTGAACAGATTGGTGAGACTGGCAAGAGCATCCATGAGCTGGAGAAGGCCAAGAAGCAGGTGGAGACAGAGAAGTCTGAGATCCAGACAGCTCTTGAAGAGGCTGAGGTACATTTCATTTGGGCAAATCTTTTGAGACAAAAATCTATTTCAAGGAGAATTTGTTGGAAGGCAGACACTAATATATTATTCTATGATATCATTAGGGAACTCTGGAACATGAAGAGTCTAAGATCCTCCGTGTCCAGCTGGAGCTCAACCAGATTAAGGGTGAGGTGGACAGGAAGCTGGCAGAGAAAGATGAGGAGATGGAGCAGATCAAGAGGAACAGCCAGAGGGTGATTGATTCCATGCAAAGCACTCTGGATTCTGAGGTCAGGAGCAGGAATGATGCCCTGAGAATCAAAAAGAAGATGGAGGGAGATCTGAATGAAATGGAGATTCAGTTGAGCCATGCAAATCGCCAGGCTTCTGAGTCCCAGAAGCAGCTGAGGAATGTGCAGGCACAACTGAAGGTAACATAAGACAAAAAGCTGTTCCACTGACTGTTGTCAGCACACCTTTGTTCTGGCATTCATGTCAATATCTTGCCTATATTTTTTATTTAGGATGCACAACTGCACCTTGATGATGCCGTCAGAGCCCAGGATGACCTCAAGGAACAAGCTGCTATGGTGGACCGCAGGAACGGTCTCATGGTGGCTGAAATTGAGGAACTTAGAGCTGCTCTGGAACAGACAGAGAGAAGCCGCAAAATTGCTGAGCAGGAGCTGGTGGATGCAAGTGAGCGTGTTGGACTTCTGCACTCTCAGGTGAACAAATGCCATATTTTCTTTTAAAGTGGAGTCAGTAGCATTTTTCTGAACATCAAAATATAGTCTTGAACAAAATAAATTTCTACTCAGTCATCACTTTAGGGCCACTAGATGTACATGGTAGTGACTGTGTCTGCAGAGCTTCACCCTCTGTCTGTATTTTGATGTTTTGTTTTAGTAGGGACCTTTTTAGGTGGGGAATGGGTGCATTCCCCGCCACCATTTACAGCACACAGGTGAGGCTGTAAGTGGCTAAAACATAGTGACTCAATGCCATTCATACTGGAGAAAGTTTGTTTTACAAGTTTGTGCATTCAGTCACAGTAGGTATGTAGTTTACAATAGCCAAAATATTTGTTGAATGGCTGAGTTAAGTCACTGCTGAGGTTGCCACAGTGATGAAATTTTCCAATAAGCCTGTGACACTACTAGTAATTCACTGGTGCCATGGCTTTCTCGTTAAAACACACTTACTATGTGTAGAGCACAGTTTTCAGTTACTGCTTATGCAAACTGAATATCTTCTAGAGCTGCAGCTTCACAATAAAAACATTTAACTGGCAAAACACAAGTTGACTCACAGATCAACTAATTTTTTCATAGGTCAGTCAGTTTAATCACCAAAAAACATGTTGATGGAGCAAAGCACAAGTTATTTTCAGCATTTGTTGACAGCAGATCACTTTTGCATATGTCTGGGAGCAGTTTTATACCATCTGTTAAAGTAATGGAACAAGAAGTAGCTGTTAGATTCGAGCTGCATTTCGAAGTTGAGCTAACAAACTCCTTCTGTTCAAGTTTTCATGTTCTATATTAGCGTCAGAAATTTGAAAGTAAGGTGCTTTTCCGACAGCATTGATTTTTAAAAAGGTAAAATGAGGGTGAGGCCAGTGGGCACATAATGCAATTTATGTATGCACCACCACCATGTAACGCCAGGAATACCAACTACAAAGGCAAGCCTAGTCGCTGCCACATATGAACATGATGCCTCCGGTGGTTGCTGGGTTGGGTGGGTTTAACCTGGCATCAGCTGTCAATGGCAGGGGGCATGGCCTTCTGGTGGTGTTAAACCAGGGGCAGACTTGGTCAAAAAAGCAGCCAAGGAATCTGTTTCTGACTGGTACATTCCCCAAGGGGCGGCAATGGGGAGGCAATGGCTGGCAGAAAGAAAATAGCACATTATTTCACAAAAATGTATGCATTTTAACATTATATTAAAAAATAATATTTCCCTTCAAAAACACTGACAGTATAAGTTTTTGAGTTAATATAACATCAGTTAGTCATTGTCAGTCTCATCAACATTGTTTGACTGAGCCAACTCAACACTGCTAGTGTCACTAGTGCCTCACTGCGCCTATGCACGCCTTTTAGGGCTACCGCCACATCACTATGGCCCTCTAGGCAACTGCAGTTTTTTTTCCCAGTGCTGTTTGTTTCCATCTGTTTTGTTTTGTTTTTTACCAGCACTGGGAAAACTCCCAGTACTCCCAAAGACCTGTCCACCCTTGTGTTAAGCCCAGGAGGAGGGTTTCATTTTGAATGTTGTGTATACAAGCCCCAACATACAATGCTACTGACTCTCTCTTCAATAATTTAAAAATTAAAAAAAATAATTTGTTTTTAGGCAACATGTTTCTAGATGTAGTGTGATGACTAAATTAAACAAATCAACCGAATCTTTTTTCTTTTAGAACACAAGCCTTTTGAACACCAAGAAGAAGCTTGAGACTGACCTTGTCCAGATCCAGAGTGAAGTAGATGACACTGTTCAGGAAGCAAGAAATGCAGAGGAGAAGGCCAAGAAGGCCATCACTGATGTAAATGAAAATTACCTTGGCTCTTGGTACTGTCCCAAGTAAAGTGTTTTTTCCGGAAATTTAAAATGATCATTTTATGCTGTCTCATATAGGCTGCTATGATGGCTGAGGAGCTGAAGAAGGAGCAGGATACTAGTGCTCACCTCGAGAGGATGAAAAAGAACCTGGAGGTTGCTGTTAAGGACCTACAGCACCGCCTGGATGAGGCTGAGAACCTGGCCATGAAGGGTGGCAAGAAGCAGCTCCAGAAACTTGAGTCTAGGGTAAGACAACTCTGTTAAAAATGTTTGCAGTCAAACAGATCTAAGAGAACATATAGTACAAACTGTAATATATTTATCTTAAATTGGCTGGCTTTAGGTGCGTGAGCTGGAGGCAGAGGTTGAAGCTGAGCAGAGACGTGGAGCAGATGCTGTCAAGGGTGTCCGCAAATATGAGAGGAGGGTGAAGGAGCTCACCTATCAGGTACAGACACTTTTATATTTGCGATGCACACATCAATCCAGTATTTTCATTTTTCAAAACATTTAATGGGTAAATTTACTATCAATTACAGACTGAGGAGGACAAGAAAAATGTTACTAGGCTTCAGGATCTGGTTGACAAGTTGCAGCTCAAGGTGAAGGCTTACAAGAGGCAGGCTGAGGAAGCGGTAAGAATAAAATGTTAATTGTGAGCTATGAAAAATTGATACAATGTCGTCATTATTTTATTTGCAGTAGACTGAACATACAATTTAAACATTCAAACATATGTTTGTGGTTCTAACAGGAGGAGCAGGCCAATGTTCATCTGTCCAAGTGCAGGAAGATCCAGCATGAGCTGGAGGAGGCTGAGGAGCGTGCTGACATTGCAGAATCCCAGGTCAACAAACTGAGAGCCAAGAGCCGCGACTCTGGCAAGGTAAATATGTCAGCTGTGTGAAAAATAACTAATTAGAAATAATGATTCTTTCATATCTGTCTGTCAGTGTGTTAGAGAAGGTTTTTTCCTCACCCCAACCCCTAACAACTTTTCTATTTTTACAGGGAAAGGAAGCAGCTGAGTAAAGCACACTGAGTGTTTCAATGTGCTGAATCATATAATATGATACAATTCATGCTGAAACAATAAAGATTATGTAGTTGCTCTCAAACTGTTGTCTGAAATACTTTCATGCCTTTGCTTTCCATGAAAGGTAATGAATGTGAGATTTAAGGAACAGTAATCAAATATTTAGTTGTTAATTAATTCAGAATTATTTTTTGTTGTGATGTAAAACACAAAATAAGCTGTTTCATAAAACACTGTTAAAGATATAAGATTACTGTGACATTCATACATTAGTGAGTCTTCAGCCACACAGTAACCCAAAGTGATAAAACAATGCATAACATCTGAGGTGAATATGATGTGGACAGACAATAAGCCTGACCCTTTTGTTCAGAGGAAAGTTGTATTTCTCTGAAAAAATTAGAGAGGGAAAAAAACTAATGTTTGTCACTCTAATACTTAAATCCTAAATTGGGAACATAGGCAAAAATAGGCTAAAGGAAAACTAGTTAGATATACAACAAGAATTATTTAATAAATTAACATGATTTAATATTTTAGCCATAATAAAGGAGAAATCAAATATGACACATAATTAGTTGCCCCATAAAAGCTGTTTTATTGACAAAAACATTAGCTGCATGCACAGATATTCAAATATAGATTCAAAATTAACAGTTGATTGGTCAGTAGCGTGAGGCATGGGACTAGTAGGTCTACTTAAAGTTCAAAGTAAATTGCACATTTCTAATGTTAATCACCCTTTAAAAGATTTCTCAGATTGTAAATTATAACACCATGTTCCAGTGTTG
>JAUZTA010000005.1:1964748-1977628 GCA_034780835.1 Ctenochaetus striatus
TTTGCAATTTTAGTTCTTCTTGTCGGTCACAGACAATCAAAATCCCGGTATTTAAAGACTTCCTACTGATCGAGCATTACACCCATGTACCGTTGTCTGACTAACGAGACATTGAGAATTTTGGGAAGCAAAATATTATCAAATTCCATTTATTTATTATTTTTAAGTCCAGATTAAACAGATAAAAAGCTTTTTGAGAGCATCTAGCATCGGATCTGTGAGGTATTTCTTGGTGAAACAGGAAAGGAACACATTGCTGGAAGAAATTTGATACGGTGTCACAGATTTTCGGATTTTTTCATTTGTTTCACACTTTAAAAAGGCAAAAAGATTTTACACAAGTTTCAACAAATTTAAAACCCAAAAGAATCATTTAAAAATTGAAAAACAATTTCAACCAAGTCAAAAGCCAGAAAGTAAAAGATGGATGTGTGTAATTGCTTTTAGTCCGGTACACAGGTTAGAGTGCCAGGAGATGGTGTTTGGTTGTCAACACTACACAGCAATCTTCCACGCTGCCCTCCATTTCAGCCTCCTGCACAGTGTATGATGACGATGCATCGATGCATACCAGTCCTCTGATTAGCTAACTCCATCTGACGTCAGGTCAGACGTCTCTGCGGTCATCTCTGACTGATGAATGTGCATCCAGGCTGAGAGACAAGCATGTGACTATTGAAATCTGTACTGAGTTTTAATGATGCTAAGATGTGAGATTCTCCTCACCAAAGCTGCACTGCTTACAAGCAGAGTAAGAGACGATTTAACCTTGTTGTCAGTGTTGGAATAACAGTCTTGACAACTTAATTTATCGTTTAGACCAAGTCACAGAGGGCTGCCAAGCTTTTCCTGTATGCTTTAAGCACATTCTTTTACTTGTAGCTGAGTATCTGTCAAGTTAAAAGACAGACTCATGTTTCTGAACATGACAAGAATCAATACTAAAAGATGACCTTGAGGGGGTCATATCTGATTTCAAACTCTCCAATTAAACCCCAGAGTAAATTTATCTCATATGTGTCAGTATTAGTGTTAAAAACAGAGAGTTTCCTGTGGTTCTCATCACTGTTATCAATGGCAGCCAGCATCCTTGGCTGGCCATTTTTGGAAAAATTTCAAGACTGATTCCTAATAAAACCCTGTTAATTTCACAAAGAATGTCCACTTCCCTTCACACAACTTTTTGCTCTGCATTTAAATAATATTTCAGTAGGAGCTATCAAGCTATGTCGAAGAGCATAAGGCTCAAAACTCTGTGGTCAAGTGTTTTCTGTGCACGGGGGAATCCTTCGCTACATCCAGATTTTAGGTTTTGATGAAATGCTTTTGTACGTTCTGAAACTGACAGCAGCCCTGTATGCATAAGATGACCAACTCTGTTATACATTCATCCACGTCTTTATAAAGAGCCCACGCAACCTGGTTTTTCACAGTTTGGTCATAATCCAGTTGGATCCATCCAAGGAATCCAAGCTAAACTCTCTGTATTTTGGACTCAAGCACAATTTATAACATCTATTTCCTAGTTTTTGTGATGTCCTCTGATCCATCAAAGATCAGCTAATCTTGCTCTTAACTGTTTCACAATACTTTGTGTAATGCAATGCATTATTTTTTCCCCTCCACACAAAAATAACATGATGTGCATTTCCTAAATTTATTCCCTGCTTATTAAAGCAAAGTCTTCTGTTGCTTCCTTGAACTAAGAAGTCCATGTCAGAACATCTGATGTTACGAGTTTCTAATGTTTATAGCAGATTTGTACCTGGCTACCAGTTACGTGCTTCCTTGATCATAGTCAACAATAACAATTGCCAGAACTAATAAAAAAGTGTCAAAGGAGAAAATGATCTTTCTTCCTTTTTTAAATAATAGGAACGTCTGTATTGTGCACTGAGCACGGATATATGTTATTTTTCTGTCTGTCTGATTTTTAGAAACTCAAACTGAATGAAGCGGACTGAACAATAATACCAACAACAGCAACCACAATAATATGAATTTCACCAGGGGACACCAAGAGTGAAGGACTGTGAACATCACATGGACTGCGCTAATTTTTATGTCTTATTTCTATAAAAACACATGCTCTAGGAATCATTCTAAGGATATTTGACTCAAAAAATCCACTTATAGAGAAGGGACTTTAATATGACGCGGATACTATAGCTTTAGCACAGACGGGTGGCTTTATTTGCTCATGCCACAGTTGTTTTCATCAGTGCATCACTCCATCCTACGACACCAGCAATATTACTCATCCAACATGAAACTGCTGGCTGAGAACACAGAGGATCCATCTAATACCACGCTACAATACACAGCTACTGGCAACCTGCTGTGCGACAGAGAAGGAAACAGATAGAGAGTTGACTGCCACGTAAATCAGGGCATGACTAACATTCACAGACATGGAGCTGGTGCAGGGATATTTTACTGCAGGCGGCCTTCTCAGCACACACACACACACAAGCACACGCACACAGACACACACAAGGACACGCACACACTTTCTCCCTTGCTGTCTCATATGCACAAGTGAACCCAGTTTGAGTATTGACTGCCAAAGCTCCAACTTGCTAGCATAAAAGCTATCACGCAACCACTCTGACAGACAGAAAAAACAATAAACTGATGGACACACATACACACAGACACACACACACACACACACAAACTGATTTTAGGCTCAGTGAAAGTGCTGCAGTGTGTGTGAGGCAAATATGCTTCTGCTCCTCTTCATGTAATAATGGCATAATTTTTTACTAGTGCACATTACATTTTCCTTGTTATTCTTTCACCATTTATTGCTTTTATTGCTTGCAAATACTTGTTATACAGACACTCATCATGATTTCTGTATGCCTTCGTAAAAAGCAGTGTAGGGTTTGAGACTGTGCCCCTGTGGGAACCCCCGACACCTGGCTCGAACTCCTGTCTGTCCATGTGCACCTGCTGCCCCTGCGTGCCCTCTCTCTCCTGCAAGGCTACATGTCGCGAGCTAAAAGTTAATGTTTTCAGTTTGGTGAGTTGTCCCTCTGGGTTTGCTGTCCCTCAACTCCTCTATAACAAGCCTACAGAGACGGCACTGGAGGAAGTACAGGGAGCTCACACTGGTTCCAACATAGCGAAGTGTGTTAAATGAAGACTGCAGGTAGCTGAGCCCATCTGTTTAATGAATTGGTTGTGTATTATGACTGTCTGAGTTTCCTGTTAGCTTAAGCTTCAACACTCACACTTGCCTCCCTCTCCTCTTGCAGTTGTGTACTTCCCTGTGCATGTGTGTGTACTGTTATACAGCTGTGTTCTATTTTCGTGCAGATTGAAAAAACCACCTTGCCACCTCGCTGTCTACTGACAGTGTGTCTGTGGGGGCGAGTGCCTTTAAAATCTGTAAAATTCGAGTCAGTGGAAGCTCTTTGCACATACACACAAACACACACACAAATGCAGTCTCACTCACACAAAATGCTAGAAATAGCTGCTCTATATTTGAATGAGTACAGTCAGAGTCAATGTCTAATCAATGCCCCAGCTTCTCTCTGTCGACTGCAGTCTGAAAAACAGAACACATGGCTGGATGGAAAGATAACAGGCAAAGAAACATAAGCTTTATAATGAATATAAATTGATATAATAAAAAACAATGAGGAGAGAAGGCAAAAATACATTTATGGAAAGTTCCTATTTCATTAACTTTGTAGTATGGAGCCATAAAAGAGATGTGAATAATCCAAATCAGCATTCATTTTAAATTCTAAGCTCTGGGCTGGTCCATCCATAATCCTCTCTCCATCTCTCTTCACACACTTTTCCCTCTTTCTTCCTCTGTTACATCATCATCAACCTTCACTTGTCAGAATGTGATCTGGATTTTGTCCTAGAATTCATTAAAGGGTTAATTCACCGTATGCAGTGAATACAAAGATGTGATAACATCTGTGTGTCATTAATAAAAATGAAAAGATGATGATATGAAACCTGGCCAAACCCATTTTCCCACACTTATTTATCTAACTTAAGCTCCCATATATTTACTATATAGAGCTCTCAAAATGTTATTGCCTGAGTCAAAGATACAATGTGTTTCTATGTTTTGATTAATTTGTGGCTGTGAGATAAGTGTATAAGAACCAGCAAACCTAAGGTACTGCATCAACTATGAGTTACTTCCATTGCATCTTAGTTGAAAAATAATGGTTGGATTAGATGAGGATATCATCACCATGTGTTTGCTTTAGTAGAGTCTTGTTAATATCTTGTCAGATTTATAGGACTACAGTCTTACACACAGTCCTGAAAATCACATGCCTGATTCTTTGAGGCATGTTTTGCACATTCCTATATTCTGGGTTGCTTTACTATAAACAGTTCTACTGCAAGAATCTTCAATCTGTGTGTAAAAGCTGACCTGTGTAGATGTGAAGCATATCACAAAACTGAAATCACCATCAGATCCTGACCATGTGTACAAATGTGAAACCACTGTTAATTTGTAATGTCTTTTTTATTTTAGCTGCTCTGTTACGCTGGAGATGTTTGGTAAAGTAAAAGAAAAGAATCTGACACACATCCAGCTGTTCCTTACAAACAGAAAAACTGTGCTGATGTTTTTGCAAAATCCCAAAGACTATTCCTCACTCTTTCTGTTCACTAAAGCCACTCAGAGTGAAGCTTTTTTTGCTCTCTGCATTTTTTCATCACTGACCAATCTGCACTGAAAATTGGATAAAAGCACTGGAGACACCTCTGTTCACTGTCAAAATACCTTTATTGATCTGATCGAATAGCTACACTGATGCCCTATCCTATGTGTGTTGTTATATGCAGCACTATATTCTCCACCTTACTTTGTTAAGTGGAGTGCAAATATTGCAAACTCTCCCTCGAGACAGAGCAGACAGCAGTCTAGCAGAGACATCCATCAGAGCAATACAACAAATAAGACTTAGGGTCATAAAAGCAGGTGATTATGATTAATGGTGCTATCAGCGGCCGTAACCATTTTTTTTTAATTCACTCTTCAATATGATCAATACTTCTTGTATTGATGTGTGCAAAACCAATGCACTCCTTTCAGCTCAGCCCATTACTTGATTAACCTATTCTAAACTAGTAAACAAGTAAAAATGATGATTTGCAAAGACACTATGGCTACATAACATGAAGATAGCATATATAACTTTGCATAGAGTCTTGACCTGGTTTTATATGCTCTTCCTGTTAGAAGCATCAATATCCACAGGTGAATAATGATGGTGGGCAGCAGTGAGAGTGGTTTCCAGATTCACAAAAGAGAATATTTAGTGCCTAGCATACCTTGCCACAGCATGCTGTAAGCACAGTGCATGGCCTTTCTACCAAAGTGGCAACCAGCAGCTTGGCAGCTTTCTATGGATATTCTAAAATACATACAATACATTTAAACTTGGGTAATATTGGAACAGCCCACAACCAATACTTGGCTTAGCACAGGAGAGCTGTAATGTCACTGACTGAAACATGTGTTCAGGTTAAGTGAAAGTGGCCATAAGGACAAAGACGAGGACATGCTATACAACTGCTTATGAACAGCAAAGGAAGAGAAGCGTGAAGGCTGAAACACTCCTCCTGATCCAGTCTGTTGGATAGTAACATTTTTGTGTTATTACAGGTTTATGTGAATTCTGAAATATCAAAATACAAGTCACTGAAGCTGCACTGAGTTATGCAGTTAGATCAGGTTGTAAACAAGTGGCTGGATTTTAAAGCTTGATTGAAACTTATTAATTGAAGGGGTTGCAACAGCCTACACACAGTTGGGCCAGGCTGTGGCAAGTCTACAACCCTTGTTGGCAAGAAAGATACCACCTACAGAGAATACAAGAACCGTGATTTGTTAGTTTATGCTACTATTTCAAGTTCCTGATACTGGTGGAATCTGATGATAGTAGAGGGAAGATCAAGCACACTGAGTAAAATCCAAATCCATTTTCAGCAGAACACATCTAGCAAAGGCATTTCCACTGCAAATACTGCATTCCATGATCCTCACAGTTAATGAAAGAACATGCAAAGGATTATTGCAGTGACTCATGATTACACGTTAGTCCCCTATTCAGTGCTGACCAATCAGAAGTGAGAGATGTAAAACTGCAGTAGCACTTGGTATGAGCAGTTTAACTGTGTGTGTTTACCAGACAAAATGTCAGTTTAAGAGCTTTGCATCTGAGTTGACTGACAAAAACTTAAAAATTTATGTCAATCTAAGCAATACCTGTCACTTTCATCACAATGTTTTTAGTGAATGTGACAAAGTAGTTGAATAGTCATATAGAAAGATGGATTTATAATAAACCAAACTGCTTTTCTTGCAAGAGAAGTCTTGAATTAAATTCTTTATGTGTGATTACGTACTGATTATGTTTTAACATTTCAGTCCCAAAGGTCACACTGGCAAATACGAAGAAATACTTACCCGTTATACTCAGTTTTTTATCTTGGGTGCTGTTAGTGGACATTCCTGCAGGGGGCGGAACAGGAAGTAAAAAACTGGTCTCACAACTCCCATGATGCCTCTTCGGAGGTGGAGATGATGGCATTACAGGTGATGTCATTAACGGGGATGACATCATTGTTGCCATTGCTGCTGCTGCTTCTGTGCCATCTGTGACTGTAAGTGAGCGTCTGACAGCCATGTGAGGGTAGGGCGGCCTGGGCGGGCACACTGTTCCCATCAGGGCAAAGTTTAGTACATTGGGTGTCATCACTGGTGAGCCTCCCATACCAGTTGGGTATGTTCCAGCCATTACCATGGGAACAGACAGATGCGAACAGTCAGACATTGCGCGTCTCACTGCAGTCCGCTGTGGAGCCTCACTTCTCTGGTTCGTCTTTATCTCACTGTTTAAGGCAGCACATGATCCCACTCTTCCATCCTCAACATGACTCAAATCCTGTGACAGGCCACGAACTGCAGCCCCACCTGTTAGGCCTTCGCTTGGTGAGAAGCACAACCCTGTTCCCTCCTTCTCAGTAGGGCTTAAGACTCTTCTTTCTGCCAAACTTTCTACTACTTTATTCTTCCCAACATCAACATCAGCTCTGTTGGCTGAGGCTGGAGACAGATCTGCTCTCAGGCCTGCAGTGGCACCAGCTTTACTGCCTTTTGGGTCAGCAGCAGGAGGAGGAGTAGTACCAGAAGGCTGTGGATCTATTTGTTTTCCTAAAGATGGCTGGAGAGTTTTATTTTCAGTTATAACTGCAACTGAATTTTCTTTCATACTTGCTAGCAGACTTCCAGATGTTAAGGACAGAACAGATTTCTTCTCATCCTCTTTATTTCCTGGACTTGATCTGGTACTTTCAGTGACGCAAGGGCTTAATTTGTTTCTTTCCCCAAGCTGGCCAGCGTGAGCAGATCCCTGGATGAAAAATCCATCTTTGCTGTCTGTATAGATTTGTTGCAGGTTATTTTGTCCAAAGTTAGAGTTTGACGTGGGTTTACGGTCCAGTGCAGATTTTGGAACGGATCTCCCAGGAGAGATAGATGGGGAAGGTAATGAAGAGGAAGGGGAAGAGTGTGAAGACAGGGGGCTGCTGGGACTTTGTCCTGCACTCCCTAATGTCCCCCCTGCACCTCCTATACTATGTCCGTCCTCCTTCGAACTCCCCCCTCTGGATCTCTCATCCTCTATCTTCAGTATTGGCATCTTAAAGCTTGGAGATCCTGGTGCCTCGGCCACTGTCCCAGACAACGTCCCCCCGGTCCTGCCTTGCCCTAATTTCACCTCATCTTCCATCAGAGTTATTTTGGACCCCCCCTTTGTGGAAGCAGCTACCTGCCCCCCCGGTGCCATCTGGCCATGGCAGTGCCAGTCAGTGTGCCCATCAGAGGCCAGGCTGGAGGGCGACGGTGCAGAAGAGGCCAGGACTGCAGGGACCTTGACACCAGAGAGGGTACTGGGAGGTCTGTGTTGCTGTTGTTGCTGCTGCTGTTGTTGATGTCCATTAGAAGGTTGTTCATACCCGCTGCTTCCACTAATAATGCCAGGCTGCTGCCAGGGTGAGCCAGACAGGAAGGACATTCTGCCAGTGTGTTGTCAGGTCCTCTTGTCTTGCTCTTTTTCTGGCTTGATCTCCTGTCAGTCTCTTGTTTTTTTCTTATTTAGCCCTTCTTTGTATTTTTTGTCCTTCTCTCTCTCAGTTTTCTTAATCTTCAGTTTTTCTTCTTGACTTCTGCTCCTTTCTGTCTCCAGCAAGTGTTGTTTTGTTGTTGTCCGGGAGGCAGAAACGTCCTTAGTATCCAGAGTGTTATGATCTTGCAAAGTAGAAAAAGCAATGCATCTTTTCTTTTTCTAAAGTGATGCCTCCGAGTTGTGTTTGTGTGTAACTGAGCTGATGAGTGTGAAGTGCATGCATAAATGCAAAATGCATGTGTGTGTTTACAGGCGAGGCAAAAAGAGTGCGTGTGAGAGTGAGTGTGTGTGTCTGGTCGTCTCGGCTTCTCTCTGAGCACTGCGCGGATCAGCTGTGGGGCTAAATTGCACCTTGCTCTTTCTCTCTCTCTCCAGCTCTTCTCTGTATCTCTGTTTCTCTCTCTCTCTCTCTCTCTCTCTCTCTCTCTCTCTCTCTTTTTCTGACATCACAGTCACATGACAACCCGGAATATTCCCTCATTCGCTGAAACGAAATTTCAGCATCTAGCCCTTAGCGACAAGTGTGCACAGGCATACACACATGATGACAGAGTATCTCACAAACACATGTGCAGTGGCAAACATGCATGTGCACACACACAAACTGATCAATGGCTGTCACAGTTGCTCAGTTGCCATATGACAGCTGCTGTTCACATGTTGATACAGAGCGAGAGACACAAAGGGAGATAAGTGAGACATGACTGAAGACTGTAATCATCCTGACCAGCCTCTGATTGGACTTTGTCTTCTCTATTATCAGCCCAAGAGGGGCCACAGAAGTCAGGAAAAATACAATGTATATTTTAAGGGTTTCACTTATCACACTGATGTCATCAGATAATTCTGTGCTCTGAACGTTGCTCTTTTAGATATTAATTAATACCTTCACTGAATTTCTTTGATGCTGTTCACATTTTCACTTGGCAAAGTTCCAATCTGCACACATTTACCTTAACTCGTTTGTTTAGGTTTTGTGAATTAAGAATATTTCATTGCAAGCACAGCCACATTTTAAATCCTTTAAAGTTTGAATTCTGAGCTGTGCTGGTGATTTGATTGACTTTTAATGTAAAATTTTCAAAGCTGCTTTGAGTTTGGCTTCCTGTTGATTTAACAGGAAGACATTTTTCTGCACATACTGGATAAATGAAGGAGGAAAGTTCTTTATGTAAAGATCAGAAGCATGACTACTGACCTGACAGAGGTGAGAATCTCGGATCAAGTGTTTGTTTGTTTGCAAGTAAAGAAAAAAACTGGGATGGGTTGATGTTTAGCCACAAAGTGCCACAAACTCGATGTGCAAAGCCTTAAATACAAATATTTGACAGAAACAAGGAGAACTAATGGGTTCAATTCCTTCAAATACACATCTTGGCAATTATATGGTGCTATACTTTATAAGAGATAACACTGACAAGAGCTGCTGAAAAACAAATCTTGATCAAACAAGCCAATCGCTTGAAATAGATGCATGTTTTCTATGCATTTACCAAATTCCTTTTGCAGTACAAAAGAATCACAATAAATGCCTCACAAAGGTGAATCATGTAACTTGAATTGTATCAGCTAAAATAAAAAGCTTTAATTTAGGGGTTTGAATTGTGTTTTCAGCACAGCATAGACACATTACATAAACATCATTCAAGAAAATACACAAACAGTATGATCTGCTCTATTAACACTGAAAACAATACTTCATCTGGCCACCTCAAGGAAGGAACACCTCAAGATCCTCCAGGAGGATGGATAGTTACCAGAAAATACATTCAAACTGGGCTATTGTTCTTCAAGGCTACATTAAACCTCAGCATTTCTTCTTAACGGATCAATAATGGTGCTTGTACATGAGTAAAAGTAAGACTAAAAGTAAATAATAAGTGAAAAAAATAGTAATGCAATCCAGCTATAACTTTATATTTTTTTTGCTTTTTTTATTCAGAGCAAGTTATAAAAAACTGGCATCTTAGAGGCAAAGCAGGGACGACAGCAGAGACTGGAGAGAGACCTAAACACTAACATCAGAGATATGTGGCAGGTGATTCAGAATGTTGTAAGCTACAACAGAAAAAAAAGACAATGCCAAGTTTTATGTCTACTCTTACAGGGGAGTGAGAGAAAATATTCTGTCCGCATCACAAAACTAGCATAAAACATCCTTAAAAATCCATAAAAATCCTTAGCATTCAAATGTAATGCTAGGAATGGTATAAAATGTTTAATTCTATAAACTTAATCAATATTTATACATTTATGTAAATATCCTGGTTTAGTAGTGGCATGGGTTAGCTACATCTCTACTTTATCCTATGCCCTTGCGTTGTAATGGGACAATTGAATAAACTTGGATCTCGCTCTGTGAGACTGAAGACATCTTTCTTGATAAAACAGTGGTAGCAGCTGTGGACTGAGTCAAATGAAGGTAATTTTATTTTCATAATATGGAGCCTAGACTCACAAATCACAATTTGCCTCTAAAAGCTATACAGCATGAGACACCTTCTGTCTTTAGACCTTTTATTCAAATGGATGCCTTACAGGAGGAATAAGGAGCATGGTCTGAGTGAAGCCAACCTAAGCTCTTTCCAGTGCCTTTAACTAACTGTGTGCATTGTCACAGCAACACATTCTCGTGCCAGGCAGTCGAATATCCACACCTCTTTGTCAAAGCCCACAGTGTTTCATACAGACATGCTTGGCATATTCTGTGACAGCATGACAAGATCTTAGCTTTGACTGCTCTGCTTGGCTATAATGTTCAAGGTTCTAGAACCTTTCCTTTGGTATCCCTTCAGTAATTATGCCCTTATAACCAGTTGTGGGGAGAAATTAATTAAGTTACAAAATAAATGTGTTTGTTATTAGTTGTGGCTACTGAGAAACAAAGATGTAATTATTTTACTAATTAAAATCTTGGTGATTCCAAAGGGGTAAGATCGTTTCTGTAAAAAGCACATATTTAGAAATAACATTCATTCAGTTGCTTTGCATCTTTTGGCAGTTTAGCAATAACTTTTTTTTGGCATATTCCTGGACAATATCAGCAAAAGTGTTTGAACAAATGTGAGTGCAACACCATTAGTACATAAGAAGCATAAAATGGCTTACAAAGAGTTGTCTTAACATCTACACATGCTCCATTCATTGGGCATAATGCCCTCAAATTTTGAGCATGTTTGATTGGTTGTCCAATTTGCATCACCTCTTATCTGCCAATTAAATCAATGCACATTGCCCCTAGCAATCTGCAGGTAAGTAGGCAGGTAGCCATGTCATTGGATGGACGAGAAATCCTGTCAGAGCTGCAAATTCAACAGTATTTTCCTTGTGAAATCATAAGTGCTGTTACATGCACAGTGGAAACCTGTTTATCAGCAGTGAAAACACTGTCAACTTAGAAACACTTGATGTCAAACCAGATGAAAATAACTGCAGGACGTCAGTGTAACCACAAACAGCCATATAAAGTAGAGCTTAATACCCAGTTAACAAGAAATATGAGAAATGAAAGAAACAGTAATCTCACAGAAATCAAATGTGATGAGTTACATTACTTTTACGTTACTTTTCGAATAATTTTCAGAACTTCTATTAAAACAGGCTAGTTGGTAATTAATAACCTATCACATTTTTACTGTACGTAACCTT
Source organism: Ctenochaetus striatus (assembly GCA_034780835.1). Taxonomy (NCBI): domain Eukaryota; kingdom Metazoa; phylum Chordata; class Actinopteri; order Acanthuriformes; family Acanthuridae; genus Ctenochaetus; species Ctenochaetus striatus. The sequence continues at coordinate 1,976,574 of JAUZTA010000005.1, forward strand.
CCCAACATTCCCTCAAACATACTTAAATTAGGATGAAGTATCATCACCATCCAAGGTCACCTCATTTAGAATACAGAACATGACTCTGTGATTCGGTGGGGAGCTCCTCCACCCTGAAAAGAGATGGAGCTTTTTTTCCAATTAAATACTGGTGCAATATCCCACTTCACTCCTCTCAGGATTTGTAGCCTACTAAAGCTTTGCAAGGAGGATTAAAGCTATTCTGACGGCAAAAGGGTCTCATCCTCCACCCTGACTCTCCTGCCTCCACATTTTTACCAAGCACTGACTCTCTGGACTTACTGATTAACTGTGTGTAGGAGCTTTCTATCGGTATTAAATTAATTCAACCCACACTTTTAGGCTAAATCAATACAAGGTGAAATTCACAACCATACTTTAAATATTTAACTAATATTCTTTGACAGATCAACCTAATAACAAGCTCTGCTGAACTTATATCAACCTCATTTGCGATCCAGAAAGTATAAGTGGATTTCGGGGAGAGAAACCCTCTTAAATTGTTACAACTGACAAAACATCACCTCGAAATTTGTTTTTCCACTGATTGCCGAAAGTATTTTCTAAAATTGTCATGTTTGTATTACTAACATTGGTTACACCTCTATTCTCAATTTTGTTGAGCTGCGTCATTCCATGATCACAAATGTTTTCAACAGTGCTCAAACCCCCAGAAATGTGTATATTTTTATTCTACAGTGCTCTTATTTTGTAACCTCTCACTAACTTCTGGAGTAACACCAGTCAGACAATGAGGGTGGAAGTCAGTGATCGTCATTAAACGCATCATGAATAACACTTAAATGCATTAGCTCATCTTCTTCTGAGACAGTCAGATTTTCATCTGCAATTGTGGCTATTTAACAATGAATCAAACCAATTACAAGATCCAAAAATACTAAACAATACCAATATCACCGAACCTGAATAATATCTTCATAAACATTTTTTTCATTGTTTTAATCATGAGACCTCTAGTGGAAAATATTACATACTGTGCTATTAATAAAATTGTGAAAATTACCAAATAAATC
>JAUZTA010000005.1:1999377-2012097 GCA_034780835.1 Ctenochaetus striatus
CCTTAAAATAAGGTTTTCTTACTCAGCAAGATTTTTTGACCAATACTTTTACTATTTTTGCTAATTTCTCATGTCAATCTCTTGCTCTTGCAATCATGTTTTTCAGACTGACCCAAAAGAAAATTTAATAGAAAAAAACTTTTTTATTAGCTTTTTTTATGTGTGCCTATATATATATACATATATATGTAGACATACACAGACACACACATGTGTGCGTTGTGCATATAAGTGTTTGTGTGTGTGTATCTGTATCAAACTTAGTAGTAAAGATTCAAGAGAGATGAACAACTGAAAAGCAGCAGCATGCACCAAGTTACTTTTTTTAACAACCCAGGTTTTCACACAAAAAGCAGCTTGACTTGTATGTCACTAAAAACAAATTGAACACATAAACATGACAAGTTTACATCTTAAGAATGAAACACTTTTTATGGCCCGAATCAATTCGCTTTTAATTTTTAGAATTTATTAATCTTTGAGCTAGATTTGAAGCAGAAATTTTAGCCAACTGACTTTAAAATTTCAATTTTTTTGCATTCAGTTTCTTTGGATACACCTATCACCTCCTTTAATATTAAAGAACATGAGAGGTTAAAAAGTAAAGTGGACCTAGAAATAAGTCAGACATGCTGTTGTCCTTTGTTTTGTTCATCTTCCTCTGATCTGTCCTCCCAACTATTATTGGACCAGAGAGAAAGAGAGAGAAAGAGAGAGAGAAAGATGAAAAATTAGAGAATAAGAGAGGACAGTGGGGGCAGCAGAGACCATGAGACAGACAGTCAAAATGAGTGGGAGCAGAGAGATGTAAATGATCAGGAGGGATGAAGAGAAGACAGAAATGAAACAGAGAGACAGAACACGACAAGACATGAACAAACAATCTGGAAACATTCAACAGGATTTTAAAACAAATCAATATTTGTGTTGCATTTCAAATGTTTCCATGCATTACGTACAGTTAAATTGAAACACAAAAAATGCAAATGAAATAACAATTTTGTTTTATTTGGAAATGTCCCAGATTTAAATAACTAAAAATAGTGACAATTAAGCCCCATTTAGCTGCTTTAGTCTCAGGGTCAGTCTGTTTTGCATGGTGGCTTACAGTCATATTGTTATAAATAAAACAAAGCCAAGCCAAAACAAAACAGGGCTGTATGCTTATTTTTTCATAGCATCATGTTTAGATGATGTGCGGTCTTATTTGGTACCCAGATGTAAAAGGAGATCTCTCTGCTTTTCCCACAAGGTTGGGAGTTCATTACAGAAGTGTTTGCTTATTCTTTGACTTAAAGGTCTTTCCTTGTGAATACAGATTAAACATATTACAAGCTGTGCCCAAAGAAAGCCTTTGTTGCTAAGTATTACTTTGATATTACTGTAATTTTGACCTATAGGGGGCACTACAGTTTCCTTGGGCCTTTTGCTCTATAAAGAAAAAAGACCCCCAAATTTCAGTGCAAACTTCTTCTATACTTAAGTGGGAAAACCTTCCTCCACCCTCACCAGACAGGTAGTCAGAGCCGAAGGCAGGCTGTCCTGGTGGGTCTTGGCGTCCCCCTGATGACATCATTGAAGACATCATCCCTGGGCCTAAGGGAGATAAAGTGCGTTACTACCACATCACGGACTTGTTCATTATTGCAGCATAACAGACACCATCTGCTAATTCTCCTGCTTTGGAAAAGAGATTTCATTTTTAATGTTGTGTGTTGTGCTGCAAACTTCTCACAACCACGTTGACATAAATATGCATTTCCAGGTGTGATGTCTCTTAAACAAAGACTAGACTCAATATTCAATGACCTACATGTTTCTGACAAACACACACAGCATCCTGCAGGTTTCAGACGGACTGAAAACTGAATCTGTCCGCCTGTCACTCTGCTCTGTCAGTTATTTCACCATCAGACAGGTTCTGCTTCCTAAAACCAGCCTCTCTGGCCTGCCAGTGTGTGTCTCCGTGTCTGTGTGTGCTGCGTACATCTTTTGACAGTGAGGCAAGCAGACACAACACGTCGCTGAAAGGACTATCACCATGGTTACGCAAGGAGGGGATGACAGCATCTGCGGTTCCTTAGGCAACGCTCGCAGTCGGCCAACGTGTCTTTAAGGATCGATGTGTGTGCACCACCCGCTGAGTAACACACACCAAGACACACATAACACACACTCACGTACACCCCTGATAAATACTATACATAAAATGTTTAACGTTACTATTGGTGGGAGGGGAAGCAGTAGGAGGAGTGATGCTCCTTAGCTACTTGGAAGTGCTGTTTTATAATAAAAGAAATGAAAAGGAAATTGTAATCCACTGAGAAATGTAAAGGAAAGATTTGGACTGCTGACTCAATAAACCCTGTTAAGCAGTTCTTTTACTTGTAAGTCTTTATTTAGTATAATAAATTTGTGTATGAGCTTCACAAGGGTGTCAGTCAGTTTTTATCAGTCTGATAAAAAAGCTTTTCTTATGAATTTCATGTGTTATTGTTATATATTTCTCCTGTCTGTTTTCCAAGCAAGCCTTTTTTTCCACTCCAACAATCTTTAAAATCTGGTGTCAAATTAATGAGCCTGTTTGAAGTTATTATATTTTCAGGGTTTTTCTATAATGTATATATATAGATTCTTTAAAAAAACAGGCATAACTGCTTTTGTATTTTTACAAGAATGAAATAGCATGTTATAACAGGTAGAGTTATGATGTTGTGTTTGGCCTAATTTTATATCACATTTACTATAATTTACACACAAGATAAAGATTTTTTTTTATGTTAGCCACTGTCACAGTAATGTAATGGTGCAGCATCAGTGGTCAAGTTCATGGCAGAGCTGCAGTTTCTTTGATATTGGGGAGATTTGATGACATTAGTTTAAAAATAAAGACATGCTGAAAAACATATTAATATTAAAAAAAATATTTTAGTGCTAAGTGCTCAACAGCAAAAAATAGAGTGCGGAGCACACAGTCATACTGCCATGAACAAAATTCTGTAGTATATTTTTGCTAAACTGCCTAGATTTTGTGATAAACGCAATTACATTTGCATTCACAGTAGCATGCATAGTATACCATCTTACATTACAGCGTTAATAGTCAAAGTCCTGCAATAAAACTTTAACCTACAGCTGTATGTAAGTAACTTGTTGTCATTGTTAATACAATAATGTGTATTGCACATGACATTTTTCACATTGCAGTAACATCAACATAAAATGCACAATCAAACTAAAAATAATCAGAGTGCAAAGTTCAACTTCCCTAAACTGTACTTGGTGCATTAAAGAGTAAAATCTACAAGCTTTCAAGCGTTAACCTTCTCTTCACACTATTCTCTGAATATTGATTCACAATGAGCAGATATTTCCTGTTGGAAAAATAATAAATGGTTAAGTTACTATTTTGATCTTTTCAGTTAATTTTGATAAGGTATAATTATATCAGGTACAATGTAATTATTGTTTCTTTCCTCGACATTAGTCCTCTGCTGCTATCAAGTATGACTTAGTGTACCTGTCCATGGTCCTGAAATACCAGGAGGACAGACGGCATGTGCTGCATACAACAAATATAGGACAGAACTTGCACATAGACATACTCTGTAACTCTTATTTTAAACATGATTGTTCATTATTTGCCTCAAAAGATTTCATTTTTATAAAGAGAGACAGTGATTAATACTCAAATTGAAAACCTGTTTTCTACCAAAAAAATTCAGGAAAAATGAGGACTTGAATTTTGACGCATGGCCAGTATCAATGCAATGGTGGATGTCATGAATAATTAACAATGTGCATTAACTAGAAGTTTTGGGCATTTAGGCACAGTGGATTGAGTGTGAATGTTTCTTAATAGCTTAATTGGGTCTATAAAAGTGAGACATCTGAAAACAGCTGAATTTACACTGAGACCACAAACACACAGAGACAAACAGGAGACACAATAACTGCAGAGTCATTCAGGATTATTTTCTCTGTCTAGTCTTCCATTTTGTTGATCACCAGGCAATCTCTCCGTGTGGTATCATTTTTTCCATTTTATTGTTATACTTTAACACAAATCTTTTTGTATTTCTTGTTTTTCTTCTCTACTTTTGCATGCAAGATGTTATAGTGTCTGGAAAAGCAAGTGCCACGCCTCAAGGTCAAACACCTTCTTTATGCCGACATGATTTTTATGGCATTTCTGCATCACTGGACTAGAAGCTCTTTGAAACACACTGCCAGAAGGAAGAAGTCAAAATATCTGAGTGGGGAACCACCACAAAAATAGCTTTCATTGCATAGTTTAAAGAAACACAGTCTGATGGGCTTGCCACAGTGCTGGACAAGGACTGGCTGTACTTTCATGTCATTTCTTAGTACTTATTACACTGCAGTGTTTAGTAAGATGCAAAGTTGACCCTTTTTTTGTAGTTCATCTTGTTAAATAAAACAAATAATGAAATTATAAAAAAGCATGAGCCTTATGTTACTGTAAATATTTAAGCTGCTGATGGCAGAAGCCCTCTGCTGAGCCATACTATGCAATGTGCAATGATATTTTAGGCCTAGTGACATGATCAAATCAATGAAGGTAAAAGATGTCTGCTTCAGTTTATGACTTTGGTAATCTGCAGGCTTGTGAGGTCTCTAAGTCAAGTTAGCTGAGAACTGATGACACTTCCCGGTGGGGCACAGGCTGGTTTGGCCCTCTGTCTCTAAATGCTACAGTTGCCCCTTTTTTTCTAGAGTTTTGCAGTTTGATACAAACTCTGGTTTGTGACTCATGTTGCTAACAAAATCAGCTGGCAGACCATGCGTCCTAGCCACTGGCATTAACTTAATTTATTCACTCCTGATATTCCTTAGGCAGACTCAACGGCACCGCTGTTGGAAAAAGTTGCAGTGCAGCGTCATTGAGTGGGACTGCAGAGGGAGATAGCTGTGTCAGACCTGGAGCTGTGGGGGTGGAGAACAGAGCAGATCCACCTGCCCTGTGGGGGTTTAGAAAGAGGAGAAGTTTCCATGTCCTGTGGGGTTGAGGAAGAGCGTGAAAATGAGCAGAGCCAGGTTTTTATGATCATCATGACATTTTGTTTCCTAGGGCAGAGTTCAAGTAAAGAAGTGAAACCTGAGGGATTCTAGGAAGTTGAGTCCAAAGTATTCCATCAAAGTTCCTGTGAAACTCATTGACTGCAGAACCTGGATCCAGGTTGAGGCCAGATTTCCCAGGTAGCTTGATTTTCAATACCTTTCTTTGTTCAACTTACATGGTGAGGTCCCAACAGAGTCCTGCTTTAAGCAGAAACGTGTTTTGGACTGAGCCCTGTTGATGTGATCAGAAGTCATTTTAATTTAGGCTTGGATGCAGCAAAATTTTATCAAAAACCTGTGTCTGAAACTTTAAAGAAAGGGGAAATTTAAACAGACTGGGTGGGTCTGATAAAAATAGACCTTCAGCATTGCAGGACATGTAGGCTCTGGTCTTTTTGGAGCTTCAGTTATACTGAGTAGAAATCATGATGCGTGTGTTTATGCTTTATCAATTTTAACCATCCTGTTTTTTTTTAAGCTCAGACAGCCTCCAGCTCTTCTCAGAGTTCAGAGTGCAGGAATATCTACTGTGCAGAGCCTCTGAAGTGGTTTGGTACTTGCTACAGTGCACCTGGGATGATAGGCCGCATACTATAGGGGTACTAAGACTGAACCAGGCTGCACTTAAGCTCACAGCAAGAGTACAACCTCCAGATGATGGCAGTCAGCCTCTGGGCAAACCTGCTGTCTCTATATTTCCGTAAACATCCCATGGGTCAGCTACAGTTGGACAACAAGGTCAAAATCACATGGTTTTAAGTAAAAGTTGTGCTCAGGTCAGTGTTCCAGGTACATGTTAATGCCATGTAATAATTCTTATTCTTATTTATTCTTATTGTTTTTCCTGTCTGTTGCATACATTTTATGAAGAAGTAGTAATAGGTAGTTATGTTAAACTGGGGGGAAAAATTGACTATTTGACTGATTCCCACTTTGTTTTTCTATGTTTATTTTTTTTTTCTACATGTGTTTAAAAATACATGAGATAGCATGCTGTTCTCATCCCTCTGCATCATGTTGCCCTTGACCCGTCCTTATCCTCTGCTCACAGTTTCATGCAGCCAATACTGGCGTGCGTATGTTACTAACGCTAAAGTCCCTCTCCTCTCGTCTCTCCAAGTCAAGGACAGAAGAGGTTAGTGTCAAACTAAAGCATCCCATCCTCTGTCACGGGCTCACAGCTGTCACTATCTTTGGAGAGAGACATGCTCTTAAAGTGAGGGGGAGGGTGAAAGTCAGGGACAGATGTGGAAGGCAGGGAATAGCAAAGGGACAGTGAGGGTGGGATGGGAGAGGGTCAGATGGAGCAGAAGGGCAGGTATTGGAAGCACTGATTTATCCGTGGGTATAAATAACTGAGAAAGCGTTTTTTAATGAAACAACCATGTTGGAGCTGACTGTTAGCCTCAATCAACTGAGGTATTGTTGGTGCTTAAAACAAACAAACTACATTGCTATAAACCTCAAGTGTTTCTTGCTGCAAAGACAAACCAACAAAGTGTTAGGCTGTCTCTCAACACTCTGATTTCCTTACACTGTCTAAGGCAAACAGTCTCATGCCCCTTAGTTATACATCATATACCTACAAGTATCCATGTGATCATGTGTACAGCTTTAGTATCAGACTTTTGTTGTAGTGATGTTGCCTTGCTTTCAAATGGCTGAAATTAGTTTAATTAGTGCAGTTTTATTACGACTGATGGAAGTAAAAAGCTTTAATAAACAGAACAGTTCCTAAGATCCCAAATCTCAGGTTATCTAGTTCTAACTGATGTTACAAGTCTTAAGACGAAAGCTTAAACCAGCGAGGCCTAAACTCTGCACAGCTGACTGTGTCTGCCTGTCTGCCTTTTGGTCTCTCTGTGTCTGTACTCGTCTGCCTGTCTGTCTGTCTGTCTGTCTGTCTGTCTGTCTGTCTGAGTTGTTCTAGATGTCAGAGAGGCTCATGTGTCTGCCCGTCAGTCTGTCCTTCAGTCAGTCAGTGTTGTACTCCAGAAGTGCTGTAAAAGCTTCACTTACATCAGACTCACTTCAGCATATCTGCTGAACTCTGCACACTCACAGACACACACATCCTAATTATTGGCAGTGACAGCCAAGGTGTGTGTGTGTGTGTGTGTGGGTGTGTGTGTGTAAGTGATGACCTCACCAGAACTGCATGTGTGTGAAACTGCTGGCAGTGATGCTTCACTGTACTGCAGTCACATGTGACTGCAGTGTCTTGTACTTTTATTGCACGCACACATGCACTCACAGGCACACACACAGGAACACAGACAGACAGACAGACAGACAGATACAAACACACAGACATACACACACACAGACACATGCACACACACATGAAATACTTGTTAATGCAGAAGTCCCACCCTCTCTCCCTCTCACACATATGTACAGTGAAAGTACACACACTGCGGGGATGTGTTATCATGCCTCAGCAAACACAGCTCCTTCTCAGCTTGCAGGAAACACTAGCAGACTGCAGCGAAACTGTGGTCCTGCCAGATAAACACAAAGATATCTGCATTCCACCATTTAAGCTTGGACTAACTTAAATCCATGAGTAGAAAAAGTTTATGGAAACATTTTTTAAATAATAATGATGATAATAATAATAATAATAAGAAGAAGAAGAATTAAAAGAAGAAGAAGAAGAAGAAGAATTAGAAGAACTTTATTGATTTATCCTCCCTTGAGGAAATTCATAATAAGGGCTGCCACCACACAGTGCCCATCATTCACATTGCATGTTCCTTGTGTTCAGAGTTTGCATTAACTGACACTGCTGAAAGAACTGAAAGAACTGGATTGTTAATATTGTGTGAATGAATGGAGAAAAAACTGCCAAATCACTCTGTACTTACACTAAGCAGTAGTAAAGCCTTGAGACTCTGTACAAAATGTAATGACACAATGTGTGACTTACACATCAAAAGTTTGTATTTTCAACAAAAAATACTGCTTCCTTGAATATTTTTGAAGGGCAAGTTCCAGCCAGTTATGAATGCTACAAGTGACAGTAGCATAAATACAGTAGAAGCAAAGGATATAATTTTTGAAAATACTTGAAAAACTGACAAGCATTGGAAACAAGGTGAAATATTATTAATGCACTTACCTTCTAGAAATTAAAACTCTAAGGGTCCATTTACAGACAAGAACTAAGTTTAGAGGAAGAAGGAACTTTCTCAGCTCACTTTTTGTCTGACTCTAAGTTCATATCCTAAAACCTAAACACAAAGTGCGTTTTGTAATCAGAGCACTCAGCCCAGTAATGAGTCATGAGTACAGCAACAAGTCCGTTTCCCCTGCAGTTATACTGTGGTCATTCTGTGCTACAAGTGTCTGAATATCTTATTTCTATCAGCACAAATATTACTGATAATTCATGACATGCAGACCGATCTGCAGAGAAATCAAATTTCAAGGTGTGTACATGGAACACATTTAAACAGTACAAACTTGTACTAAGTTATGTTTATATCAGGGACAGTTGCAACTAGTTCTTTCAATCAAATTCTTACCAAAGCTGTGGGCTTATTTACAGAAATATGTATTATTCCAAAAGTAATATTTCTAGATACCAAGTAATACACCTGTTTGAACCTTTTCATTTTTAGTCTACACTCAAATTTGGTCTGATTTTCTGGACTTTGGATTTAGAGCGATGTGGCCATGTATCTTAAGCTGTTTGTTTGCTGCCAAAAACACCAGGAGAAGCAGAACTTTCACACTTCAGCAGGTTATTTACAACATTAGTAGTTTGGTAACTGTTAGTGTTGTTAATGGGATACCTCGATAATTGATAAATCTTAATGTCTTATGTAAAAAATATGCTAAACTTGTTTGAACTCACAGAAAAAGCGATTGCTTGACTTATTTCAAAGAGCAACACTGTGGGCGCTGTGCAAAACGAGCTGAGGGAAGAAAAATGAAGCAGAACTAAAGGTTTGCTCTAAGTGACATTGAGGAAAGATGAACCTTTGGTTTCCGGTTCAGTTCACAGAGTCGGAGTCAAGTTTATTACAGCATTCATCAAAGCTGAAGCCTCATATGACTTCATGGTTTCTACATTACATAAGGTGATTGATATGTTTAGGGTCTATGGTAGAAAGAGAGGAGTTATAAAGCTCTCCTTACATAAATGTACAGCTCAACTGCAGAGAGCTCCAAGTAAATAACTTCTGGTGTATTTCTATTTTGGGTAAATAAAAATTGCAATATTGATCTTTATGAAGTCATGTCTTTCTGTCGAGTTTGAATCAAGCATCCCACCATGAACGAAAAATCAAGAAGGGGCATCCTCCCCTTGTGATGCTTATGCCCTTAAGGACCTCCTTCGTGGAGCCCTTGAGACTGCGGCAGCTGGTGATGGAGACACCCATCCCTTTAATAACACAAAAATAAAAAGAAAGCAGAACATTTCCCGATACAGACATTTAAGTAACAAGGATAAACAAGGCACATACAAGACAAGGAAAGCATTAAAAAAGAAAAAAGAGAATGATTTAAATTAAAGGGAGGCATGGACAGATGTATGAGGAGAGCAGAGAGATAGCTCTCAAAACAGAAAGAAGGGGAGGCACTCCCTTGTCTCAAACAATAGATCGCATTGATTGGTATTGATTCTGACATGTTCTCTGACCGTCCAACTAGATATGTCAATATGTCAGTCTGGCAAGTTACGATGCCAAGTATGGTATATTCATGGAGCACACTTTTTCAACAAATGTATTATCATTATCGCACTAAAATATCCAAGTCTTTTCTGTCTTTGACATGAATTTAGCATGTATTCGGGTCTGACTGTAGGCTGTGGTTGCTACAGTTAAAGCAGGCTTTTATCTGATGTAAACTGTAAACAGAGTTACATAAGACAGCTGCTAAGACTCTGCAAATTTGGAGAAAAATAGTATATCATCTGAATGAAAAGAGTGCTCTCTGTTCTCGTGTCTTTTGGTGTGATGCTTATATGACTTAAGATGTTTGATACAAAACATTTTTGAAACCCTGTGGTGAAACTTGCTGTCAGCACACTTAGTTGTATACAAGAACGCACACATGGAGCATAAGGAATGCAGCCTACGGGCTTACATAGTCACCACGGTTTTAGATAGTGAAACACACACACGCACACACTAATAGCTGGCAGATATGAGCTTGCTTTCGGTCATTATCACACCAGCTGTACATGAGCCTTTTAAAGATGATGTGAGATGATGGGGATGCGGATGGTTTATCATAAAGGATTAAAAAAACATACACGAAACTCTATCTGATGTGTCATCCAAGTTTAGCATCAGAAATATCAAGCCGGTCAACAAGATCAGATATTTTCACAATTTTTAAATGGAGCTGCATCATGTAAATAAAGGATCTCTGGATCTAAACCTTATTAGATCTTCTATGAGTTTGGCACTTTAATGAAAGTAAATATAACCAGACTTGATTTGATCAACCAGTCTATCTACAAGTGTTATGGATCAGAGTTGCTGCCAAACTCTGGTTCCCTGCAGCTCTGGACTGTTGCGTGTCAAACACAGACAGCCAGACAGGTTAACATTCAACTCACTGGACCAAACTGTGCCACTGGCTGGATGCTAATTATGTGTGTGTGCATGTTGATGGTAATGATGCTCATACAGCACTGTCTCCAGGCTGACACAGCGTAACAATGACAGGAAGAGGAGGGAAGACCAAGAGGACGGATGAAAACGAGACTGAAACAAAGAGAGACAGAAAAAAAAAGGAAAATGGCGATTGGGAAAAAAGAAAAACAGAAAGTGAATGAAAAATAAAAGAGAACAAGCCTGAGAGATAAAGATGAAGGAAGACAGCCCTACAGCTCATTTAAGTCTAGACAGGGTGGCCAGAGTGTCGAAGCAATTATACTTAATCATCAAAGAGCATACACACACACACACACACACACACACACACTCACTGTAAGGAGGATCCCTGCTGGCCCTAAAACCAAACAGAAGAATCTCAGGAGCTTGAAGTGTCTGTTTTTTTGAGCAGTGTCTCTAAAACACACAGGAAGAGACCAGGATCATTATTGGTCTGCTGTATACAGTTACGGTCACATGATCTTTTATTCTTTTAACATTTGAGTTTAGTCATGGCCCTCCATCAATGCAAAATGTGTTTCAGTCCCCTGTCTCCTCCATGCTGAAAACAACATTAATAATGAACACATCATGTGTCAGTAACAGCCAGGGAAAAGCTTTGTTAAAGCAGTGCTTGTTCAGCATCAATAAATTACCAATGCATCATAATAACTGTTAGCTTTTAGCTCAACAATGAGGAACTAGCATTCTCTGAAAGAGACCTGAATAATTGAAGTCACAAAATTAATTATAAGCTACAAGTATAATCAAGGTGTATGCATAAGTGATAATCGATTCCTGCACACTGGTCCTCAGCAAAGTAAGTCAGCTGTCTGTAAATATCATTTTATGCAAAAAGTTAGTCTAACTACAAAATAAAACTTGAAAAGGTCTTTATTGTCTTTAAAAATATGTGGTCTTGTATTGCACCAGTGGATTTAGTCTTGATGTCATACATTAAGTGGCCTTGCTCTTAAATAACTTGGATCTGGGTCTTTCATCTGAGCAATCCACAGTGACAGTAGTTTATTCATTATCACAGGCGCACACTACAGACACATGCCATCATCTGTGTCATGCTTACATTTGATTCAGATTTTTTTTTTTTTAACAAATTTTCAAATTAAAAAACAGAGTGGTGATGCCTTCAAATGAGGAATAAAGCAACTACACATCAAAGTTCCTTTAACAGAATCAAAAGTACTGCTGTCCCTCATTTTCCCTAATTACTCCCCTCCCTTTGGAAATTGAACAAAACCCCTTCTATATAATAATCCATGTCTCTGTGTGTCTACAGGGCTTTTGTGTCTGCTCTATTTAACTCTTCAGCCTGTACGAGTCCCTTATTCTCTAACCTCACTCTGTTCTTCCTCAGACCCTCCAGTTTGCTCTTGTCTACATTAACTAAGTCTCCCAGCTCCACTGTTTCCTTCTGCCATCCATCTATCGGTCACTTGATTCATGTTAAGTAAGCATGTTTACACAGGGCTTACCCCATCTCTCTGCAAATAACTGCAGATGAGGTTTATTTTAAAAAACTGTTTTTAAATTCTCAAACCACAACATAATACTTTAAATGCTAAATCTCCAAAACAATTTTATCTGCCTCATTTTATGTAACTTATTTTACATGTAAAGTTACGACAGATATGACTAGTGTTGTCACGATACCAACATTTTGGTATCGATACCGGTACCACTATGTATTTCGATACTTTGATACTTTTCAATACTTTTCCAAACAAAAAGAGAACACAAAAAATGTCATTATTGACTTCAATTTGATAGAAAATCTCAGAACTATAACTGTACATCAGTGAATATATTTATAATAATAATATTTATATTTATAATATAAAATAAAATAATATAAATAGGCTATTTAAACCAAAAAAAAAGTGGTAGCTAATTGCAATGCAGTTTTAATTATTTTCCAGAGCTACTTTTGAGGAGCGTGAAGGGGGCTGGCGTTGCTTGCTTTTAGCACTGAATGTGGCTTTTTTTCATGGCTATATAAGTTATTACC
>JAUZTA010000005.1:2024170-2035522 GCA_034780835.1 Ctenochaetus striatus
GAGCAGCTTCTTCCCTCAGGCTGTGAGACTACTTAATGCACCATCTGCACTCCTCCATGTTTAATAATTTTATCTTTTTTATACAATCGATTAATCAATCGAGAGGGAACCACATTTTAAATTCATTATACAACTTGTTGTATAATGAAAAATAAACTTCCTTGTATTCCTTGTAAAGCTGAGCTAGTGCTGTCAGGAAGTACGCTTCATTTTCACTTGCAGAATGACAGCACTGAAAACCTAAAAGTAGTGAATTGAGGTCAAGTGATATTCTGACACGTTACAACTGCGATAAAAAGAAATGTGATTACACATCAAGCTCTGTCTTGTCATTAAAAAGTATCTAAGAGGAGGAGGCCAAGAGTTGTGATTTCCTACAGGTGCACAGTGACTGTGACAGAGTTGAGACAACACTGCTCTGACAAAACTCACACACCATGTGAGCAAGTACATGATGTACACAAATGAGACACAAGGTCTTTGTTTCTCCTCACTCCTTGTCAATTTGTCTGCATCTGTTCTCGAGTCCTACATTTGCTCCTTGTGTCTCATTAGCATCCTGCCTGTGTTCCTCCTGTCAACCTGGTTTGTGCTTAGTTCATTTTTCACATTTTCCCCTTAGTTCTTAGATTTCCCTCAATCTGCTCCCACAGATTTTGTCTCTTTGTTTTTAGCTCTGTGTCTGTCCCCCTGTCTTTCTTGTCTTTCTTGTTTACCCATCTGATCACTTTTTGTTCCTTTTACCCACCAGCCCTGGTTTTTACTTTTTGGCATTTTTTAGACTCCTGAATCTGTAAAAATAGGCAAATATCCACAATAATCATTTTTTTCTTTTGTTACTTTTTGTTGAATCTATTTTGATGTTATTACTTTTGTACAAACTTAAGTAAAATCTTGAACGCATAAAACTGAGTATTAGAACACAATTGTATTACTACTTTTCTAGTAAAAGATCTAAGTGCTTCTATTACAATCGTAGATTAACATCCTCAGATATTTAACTCAAAACCAAAACACAGAGCATCCTCCACTGTCTCACAGTCCCCCACAATGCAACAGTCTTCAAGCAAAAATGTTGTTTATTTATGCAAAAGAGAGTGTGGGAGGACAGACAGCATGAACAAAGGAGGCAAATAAAGAATGCAAAAATGAACAGATGGGACAGCTAAAGGCTATAAGTGTCTTTTAAAAAGAAAATGTAGTAATGTATAAATGTCCTTAACTCAGTTTTTCCGAGACCTTCAATTTAAACTGTACCAAGGCGAGTTTTGAGGTGGGAAACTCACTGCAGCTTAAGACCCCTTAAGAGGAGCACACACATGAACCTTTGCAGATATCCATCTTTAAAGAGGCATAAAGCTGAAGTCAGTGTGCGTACCTCAAGAAATGTAATCAGACTTCACTGATTTGACAGCTTGATACCTGTTAGAATTTTCTCAATTAATTTAGTTAAATATTTTATCTAATAGGAGAGTTCACAGTTATAATGTAATGCTCTTTACAAATTCACATGTATCCATACTATTATTTTATATAGAACATGATTACAAACTGTACATTTGCTGTACCTTCCCAGTTTATGTATCCTTTTAAAATAACTTAAAACCTCATTTCCATCAAAGCACATAATCTTTACTAAACAACAGTAGCCTCAAACTAAACCTGCTCTACCTACAGTTTTGTAGCATTTTCTCCCTGACAGCTTCAAATATGTCATGTTCTTCCTTTTTTCTCATCTTTTTTGAGTAGGTTTTAAGTAAATTCTTTACTAAAAATGAATAAGTAATGTGTTTTCATTTGTTCTGAAACATTTAATAACCAAAATAACCCACAACTGACCAGTGGGTTGGTGGTAAGTCCGGTATGACAGCAGAGATTATCTGAAACCACTCCTTCACATGCTCTAAACCACTCTTATCTACCAGCTGTACCACCAAGTGTTGACTTTCATATTTTCTGACTTAAGTCCTTTTAACTGGTGGTAATGTAGCAGAAAGCAGCACTGCAGGAGGCTTTGATTCAAATACATGTTGCTTTTGTTAACTGTGCTGGAGCCTCCATCGTGCTGTTATGTAGCCCACAAGTTCCTGTAGGTGACTTGTGTCCTGAATGACAGTGGAAAACATTACGCACAGACAGGTCTCTAACAGTGCACCACCAATGTGTTCTTATTGTCCAGTCATAGAACTCAGATGAGACAAAAGAGGAGACAATAATGTAGAGATGTCTATCTGCGGCGCCTACGATTATTATGGGGTTCACAGTGAGCTGGGAGTGATGTTGTTTGCACTTGGTTTATCCTTTCAAGCTGCATGCAGTCTACTAACAGACTGTGTGATAGGTGGACAGAGAGGGGGACTGCAGGCAGGGCTGAAAAATTAATGCAAACTTCTCTGCATGTTTTTCATGAAGATGAAAAAAGCTATTTATGTCTTTTACATGAAATATTCTCCTAAAAATATGCTAGATCTGAACATGAATCAGAATAAATATTAGATATGGCATGAAAGCACAGTGCTCATTTTGGTTGCACATTAAATATTCATCCATCATAAAGTATTAGGTCGGTATAAACCAAAACTGAATGTAATTTTGAGCAACACTGGTGTACCAATAACACTGAACAGCACATGGTATTTTTTTTTTTTTACATCGATATAATTTTGTAAATGTCAATTAATTTATTGCTGACCATCTGACTTCTTAAAGAAAACAAGGTGATTTGCTTGTTCTGTTGCCTTTGAATGCATCAAATAATCTTTGGAAGGGCACATTCTGTACATTTTGTCCCCTCCTCTTCTGTCTGATGTCAGGTCTGATCTGAATGTCGGCCTCTGTGATCAGCAGGACAGAAAAGACCTTTGCTTGTTTTATACCACAAGCAGACACTCTGAAGGAAGCTAGCTGGAAGAAGAGGATGAAAATAATAAAGACACACACTCGTCCCATCCTCTCTGGCTCTACTGTACCGTATGATGTCAGGTCTGATCTGAATCTCTGCCTCCAACCTCAGCAGGACAGAATGACCTTTGTTGTTTCCTCTGAACTCTCTGTTTGATCTGCACACTGTGTCTCCAACCTACATTCAGGTCAGACAGAGAGCTACTTTTAACGTAAATGTGGTACTGCACTATATTTGTTTTATATTTACTAGTTTAAGTACTTCAGATAAGAACGTGTACATCAGTAATAGTAGTTGCTATTATTTGCTTAAGTTAAAATGTTTTTCCTTCCAACCATGCTAGGAGTACGGAAAGCTGAAGTGAGGCTAGAATCTTCTGTTCAACAAGAAGGAAAATAAAACAGCAAAAAAACACATTTACATTAGTAGAATTAGTCATACACACTCAATACAAACTGTCTAAAGTGATATAATGTCATGGCTAATTATTATCAGCTGATATGAACTTCCATCCACAGCATCCACAGTGAGACAGTGCATTCAGGAACAGTAACCTGTGGACCAGCTTCGGTCAGCAAGGTTGTGATTTGCCAACTTTGCACTGTATGTAAGTTCCTCCTTATATAAACAGTCAAGTTGTTTGGTAACACAAGAGGAAGATTTATGCTACATAAAGAAAGGTAAAAGAACATCCTACCATTTTTTTAACACTTTTTTTTGGAACTTCTGGTGTTAAATGTAAATTCCTGCATACTTGCAGTAAACAGCTGGCACACAGCTGAGCCAGATTCAAGTTTAAGCTGTATTGATAACATTCCCAACTCCTATTTAATAACCTGAAGTCCACTGTGGCAATAAAAATGTCTTCTGGAGGATACCCCATGACTAAAGTAGTTCTCTAAACTCATCAATAATGAAAAGAAATTGTATTGCATAGTGAAAAATGAAAGTCCTTCAACAGATTCTCATGAGTAACTGATGCAACCGATTACAAACTATATTCTCATCAGCACACAGGCTAACTTCACAATTCCTGAGTCAAAGGAAAACCACAAAGTTTTCATTACCAGAACAGGGTCTATTTCTCTGGATTAGGGACCCCATGGTGAAGACATTTTCCAACCGTTTAATAAAGTCATGAGAACACTTACACAGGACATTCAACAAGGAAAGAAATCAGTGATGCTCAGTATCTGTGGAGTTTTGTATCAAGGTACTGCTGATAAAAACCTGACAGGTTTCTATGGCTACAGCGTCACAATAAAAGCATTTTACTGACAAACCATAAGTTGACCTTTAATCATAAAGTATTCATTAAAAGAAATGTGTTTGCTAGTGGGTTTAACAGCAATTACTATCTTTCATCAAACCTACAAATATGAAACCAGACAATGGCCATTTATGGCCTTTACTGCATAACAGGAAATCAGTTCAAATGTTGTAGGGAGTAATGGAACAAGAAGGGGAAGCCACTTGTAAAGGGAAAATAGTTCTACAATCCACTGAATCTCTAAAATGTGTTAATTTAAGTGATATCTTCAAAAGATAGGTTCACTGAATCGCTCAGTGCTTTAACTGAGCCCTACATGTCCAACTCATTGAACCATATCCTTGGTTGGATATGAAGCTCAGCTTGCCGACTAGCAACTCGAGAACAGTCATCATGAATTATAAGCCAGTGAGCTGAAACTTCAACAGTTTAAAAGAACTGTTTTTTTTCCATGACACATAATTATTCAAGGAGATATTCGGTGTTACTTCTTGCTTTAAGCTTTTAAGACATGAAGGGAAGGAGAAGGATGGACTTGAGAGACGTGTTGACAGGATTCACATTCACTGTGCAACTGAACGTGCAGTGTTTCCTCGCACAGAGACGATCTGAGACAATCTCAGGCTTAGTTTTCTTTTTACGCTGTCTTTTTTATAATGCAGGTTTCACAGTATGTAGTTAACTATGACACTTCCCTTGATTCTACTGGTGTATCCCTACAGCTTTCTTCTTTTTTAAACAGTAATATTTCAAACAATATACATTGTTGTATGTATGTTTGTGTTCTGACACATTCAATGTCAGCCTGTGAATATAATATTAATCTGCTGTAGATAATGTTATATTTGGATTACAGTTGAGGAAAGTGGCAGCTAAATGTTAGCCTCACAAATGAGGTGTGTATGTGCTGTCTTGATTAAACTCCATTCATGCAATGAAACAAAAGACCTGAATCACTCAGGGAGTGAGCTGCTCCTGCTTAGTGAACTAAGAGCTCAGCTGAACTGACTGATAAATGGTAGCCATTAATGATTACTGCTGGCCTATTTTATGGAATTTATGTTACTTTCCATTTCCAATGATTAATTTTGCAGCCCATAAAGCTGTTAAAACAAAGCTCAATTGCTTTTTAACCTTGTAAACTTTAAGTAACATAGCTTCCCTCCAACCTTTTATAATTTATTCTCATCACGACAGGTGAAGAACGACTCCACCTAATCTGCACTGCAACTCAGTAGTGCTGTCATCATCTGACTACGTCAAGTCAGGTCAGTTTCATCGATACAGACACAAATCATGACATAAGTCGTCTCAAGACACTCTCCATACAGTGCTAATCTAGGCCACATTCTTTAATGTAATGATACCTAACAACTGAAAGCATTTGCTACATGAGCAGACACTTGGCGACAGTTCAGAGGAAAAACTCTTAACAGGCTGAAACCTCAGAACAAAACCCAGCTCAGAGGAGGGTGGCCATCTGACACAACCAGTACGTACTGATAACAAAAGCAAAACGAGTCAATGATGCTGGGAGCAATGAAACAGTAATGTTATCAGTGCCCAAACACTGTGGCACCGGTAACACCGAATACTGAGGCAAACCTTCTTTTGAATACAGTCTTTGTGTAACTTTGCCTCCCGATAGCTTCTCTGTCAGCAATTCTGCTACTCTCTAACAAATTATATTGACTATACGTCACCACGTGCTTTACAATACATTTAGCTTCATTCACATTCCACATTATGTTTTCTAATCCATCTAGTCTTAAAATATTTATTTATGTATGTATTAGAAAAGGTTAAAGGTCATGGGTCCATTAGTTGAACAAAAAAGGCTTGTTCAAGTTAAGACACTTTGCACGTCTGAGTAAAACAAAACAATCGTCTGCTATGTAAAATATAAAAAATGCATACACAACTACCACCGTTAAGAGTGATGGTAAAGCTGCATTCATTGATTTTTTTTTGCCCCATTACAGTTTAAGTAGAACCAGCTGAAAACACAACATCTGCTGAGTATCATCTTACACAGTGAATGCTTAATTAAGTGATAATACGCATGTGCCAGCAAACAGTAGAGAATATCAAATATAGATACATTCACTCTCCTTTAAGCTCGTTCTCGCTCTCAAACGCAATGTGCTCCTATGTGTCTCTCACATTGTCTGTCTGCTGTTTGATGCTGAGAAGGTAATGTACAGTGACTTCAGAGTGTTTTTGTTGAAAGCAGCTGTTTAGCCGCTGTGTAAAATGAGGATGATAACAGCTGTGAGATGTAACAGGGTGTGTAAAAGGCAGGAAAAACAAAACAATTAACTGCAAAAGGTTAAACTTCTGTAGAGGAGATGAAAAGTCCAGAGTTGTATATATATTTCTGTCTGGATTTGTCATTATGAGCAACCCCTGGTCCATTATACAAAACAACGGGACCCATTTTAAATGAAACAAATATATTTTATTGCAGCTGCAAGAGTCCAGTATGTCTCTCTTTGGGGGAATCTACTTGTAGAAAGTGGCAGAAATGGAATATTCCTGTATTTTTCATTTGTGTATAATCGCCTAAAATAAGAATCAAAGTGTTTTCATCACCTTAAAATGAGCCTGAGATATCTGCAGAAGGAGCACTTTCCCTTTTCTCTCAGGGAGCCTGCAATGTTGCACCTGGTTCTTCTACAAGCTCAAAGGGATTTTCAGCTGACTGAACTCTGCAACATCACTGCTAGATGCCTCTAAATACGACACATTGGACTTTTAGGCCTAGAGTGCAGAGGTCAATTTGTTCAACTTCATAGGACAGTATATTACATATCATTCTCATTGGCTCATGATTGGAGGGTTTTTATCAGAGTCCTCTAAGTCCTTGATACAAACTTTGATTGACTGACAGAAGCACAAAGAGATCCCTTACTGTTTCGATCCCAGCATTATGTAATCTTACATTTTACAAACTCTTATCAGAGTTTAGAGATTACCTGCTGGGGAGGGGTAACATCCCTGTTAGATCATATATCTGTTGTGCTGCCTTTGCATTGCCTAACTTGTTGACTTAGTAAATGACTGGAGGGCCAACACATTTCCTGTAAAAGTAACCAATATTACCGACACTGTTATGATGCAATATAACTGATACAGTGAGTGGTTGGTCGGCTGAGTGTCTGCTTTACGGTCTGTTTCATTGGAAAACCAAGCAACTCTGAATGGCTCACTGCCTGGAAAACTGTTGAGCATACCTGTTTAGATGACCGATTTCCTGACTTCTTGTTTGCTTGGCTGGTAATCTGGGAGGGATTGCTTGTAATCCCACCGATCCCTAAAGCAGAAATGATGGCATCATCACAACAGCCATGCATTAGAACATCTCTGATAATCCATCTAGCTTCCTGCTTGCAGTCTTAGGCAGAGCTGGAGCAGCAATTTTAAAAGTGTGGGAGTTCTAGGTTTGGGGTGGAAGCCGCTATTCAAAATCAGATTTCGTTGTTCTATTCGTAAAACTTTCATTCAAAAAGAGATATTTCACTGACTAAAGCCTCGCTGCTGTCATTAACTCACATACAAAAACATGCAAACTTGAATGGAGTCACTGCAAGAAAAAAGAAATTAATAATGATGCTGTGACATAAACTGTTAAAGGAATTATTAATTAATTTATTTATTATTAGGTCTCATCCTCTCAGTGAGGAAAGAGCCTGGAAGATATTTAAATCCAGCAATCAGCCCCTTAAGTGCTTTGGCTGTGAAGACAGTTAAAAAATGTGAAAGAGAAGACCATATCAATGTAATGTGATATGAAAATGCTGTCCTATATCTATTCATTCAATATCTGGTGCTTTTAGACTCTTGCACTCAAGCACTTAGGAGGTGACGTCACCTACATCAGTTAGGGTTCAGGGCTTAAGGCCTTAAGGGGGACACTGGGACTGGGCCAAGAGTTGAGGTTTTCTTGTATTTGGTCTTTGCTTATCATCTCATTTTCTGTCAAGTTTCTCAAAATTTGAATTTTTATGCAAAAAAAATGCATAAAATTTCATTTGATGTCTGAAATTCAGATAATCTGTCATGATAACCCTGCCATGTGAACAGTGTTTCAGTGAAAGTGCTCCAATAATAATTATTATCCAGATTCAATTGTTCACTTTACAGTCAGACTTAGTTTACCTCTACATTATCAGACTTAAGGTTTAACTATCAGTCCAAACTTTCATCAAAATGAACTTTGCATTAGTTTTTACATTGTTAGCTCTGTCGTAACATCACAGTTCTGCAGCACCAATTATCACTCTTCTTTAAGGCAAAAAAAATATGCTCTGGCTCATTTGTGTTTCTTCATCCCTTTAACATCTCCCTTTTTGGGCCTATCTGAAATAGCTAAATGGAAAAGCTTTCAACAGAAAACTATTGGAGCAAAAATGCATATATGCATCAATTAATTCATTGGTGGATAATCTAACAAATTGAAAAATGCCAATCATGTCCAAAGAAAGTCAAAAATTTAAACAACTCAATCTTAATGAGCTCTGCTCAGTCAATAGCTTCAGTGGATCACCGGTGATCCAGTGGATGTGAAAAAACACAAAATTCTGTTATCTCCAGGTCACAATAATTTTTTCATTAACACAAAATCAACTATTATCTCGTGATAACAAGATAAATTAATGTTATCATGGGATAAAAAGACTCATTTTCCTGTAAAAATATGTCAGCATGCAGCATTACCAAGTTAATTTGTCCATGCAGTTCTGATGGTTCCAGTATAACAACATTTAGGGTTGAACTTTGAGTTAAGGTTAAAAAAAACTTAACCTTAACTTTATAAAAAAATGAATTCTTAGCTAATTATTGCGAAGCACTCGGGGAAAAAAAGTGCTAACTTGAAGTAAATTTTCACTGTGCCCAGAATTTTGCACCAGTGGGTTTGTTTTTGCAGTCACTGTATAAAATGTACATATTGGCTAGCTACTCACATACTAAATGACTGAGTGGGTGTGAAGTTGTTGACAGCTTATCTTCAGCTTCTGAGCTTTTCTCATAATTTAGCAGGTACTCCATTTCAGTTTTTTCTCAAGACATCTCTCCTTCCTGTGGTACCTCCACAGATGATAAAGTGCAGCCTCAGGATAAACGCACATTTTCACTGAAATATTTAACTGGCACAAATACACTTTCAACCACTTAGAGAAAAGAACATCTACACAATGATTTTATATACTTCAGGCTGCATCCACAATTTGCTTTGCATTCAGTCCAAACACACCTTCACAAAATCAGTGCTGGATATCATCGCAAATACTGAATCATTTTTGTCTTCTCTTATTTGGAACTTTCAATTGAACAAAAAATAGCTGGCTCAAGTGCAACAACATTTGATCTGACAATAGATCTCATTGACCAACTGTTGCTCTCTTATCACATGAAAATGTGGTAAGCAGTTCTGCTGCCCGAATCACACTACCTTGCTAGGCAGCTAGAGTGGTGAGATGACGAGATAATCCAGCCCTGATTTGCTCCATGGTGGCCTGTCCTGAATGTAAAGCAGGGATACTCAGGGATAATTCCTGTGGTGGAAAACGGTATTGCCACATCATCTGTGATGTTCATGTTGCTTATAGGGTTAGCAACATTTTATCTACAAAATTCCACTGCATCACAGAGTGTCTCTCCTGCCGGGCTGCTAATAGTATTTCCAGCAGGGTTTTAGACATTCTTGGTGAGTTAAGGATTTAGTGCCCGAAAACTGTAATGATGAGAGCATGCCATGCAGTTGCTCCTGTATGGCTCTGTGTAAAGATCAAGCTAATAAAACAAGAGTCAAAACCTATACACCCACCATTCTGCACAGGCGTATTGCTATCATACACCTGGTGGAAACATAAATGGCGAAAGTACAAGGATTTGTTTATTTATTTATTTATGTATTCATTAATTCATTCATTTATTTGGTAGCACAGGGAGAAAGCTTAATGAATGTATTGTGTGAGACAGCTCTTAGTTAATTCCCTCTTAAGTCAAATCGTTTAGAAAGCAAATATTTCCATATTTTGTCACATCTACTTCAACAAATATATTTTCGCCTGCACAGGCAAACGCGCACACACGCATGCATGCACGCAGACACACACCTGAAAATTAAATTAATTTTGTGAATAGAATACATGTGGTAATTAATGGTTGACCGACTGTTTTTTTTTTCATCCACTTGTTGATATTGAATTTAAACAAAGAAAGGTGATTCAGTGGTGATGAGACAGAACTCTTGGCTCAGGGTTCATGTTATACATAATTATTATTCGATCCTTATTTTTCTGATCAAATAAATATGCTGACACAAACATGGAAGTTGATTCAAGTGTCAGCGACCGATCTGTTAGAGATGATCCAATAGTTGTGATTCTGTCCCATCCATTGAGATTAATTCAGCATTCTGATTACAATCATTCATAATTTGAAATATAATGTGAGGCAAGGGAAAAAACTCTGACATAAATGAAAGGGGTGAACGCGAGAAACACACTCCCATATGCACGCTCTTTACTTCTAAATGAATACTTTGTGATCAAAAATATTTCCGAAGGACACTTTACTAACTTCACTAAATACGTCCAAAGCACACTTAAATATTTTACTCTGCAGAGAGGCAAAAACAGAAAAGAACGGTGTGTGTGATTGCGGAGAAGAGTGTGAGCACATTGGCCAACTGCGCTGTATTTTGCGGTAGAGGCTGTTTTACGTCTGCACCCTGTGTTTAGACCAGGTTTTGGTTGGTCTAAACTCCTGACGCATTTGACCTCATTCCGCTGGGTGTATGGTAGCAAACATGCCAGGACCAGGGTTTCCCCTATAAAAAAATGGCACGGGACAACGTGACCGGCAGGTTTTCAATTTCAATCGATGTAATCTTTGTCGCTCTACGTGACAAAGCGATTTAAAAACATAAATAATTTGGTCCAAGAAACATTTGTTCTATCTTCAAAGTAAAGTTGTGTAACAACCTGAGTCGACTGTTTACAAAAACTGATTATAAAACCCTGCACTGTGCGTCAATGAGTAATGAGGAGTCAAACAGTGGAGGAAATTGCCTTTTTTAATTTTTAATTCAAATTTTACTTGGAGGGAATATCAAATAAAAATTGAGCTTGGAGGGAATATTTTTCACCGGACATTTTGACCGGTGGTGTTAAAA
>JAUZTA010000005.1:2052271-2063426 GCA_034780835.1 Ctenochaetus striatus
ACCCCCCCCCCCCCCCCCCCCAAAAAAAATAACCCCTCAAATATTTGATTTTCTTTTTTATATTCACTAACAGACTTTGACAATACTTACTGGTATTTGCAAAGTGTTTCAGTAAATAGGTGTACTCAAACTCTCCTAGTAAAGGCCTAGAATTCAGTCCTTTTTCCTAAAACCTTAAATTCAAAAGCATCCCTAGACGCTGCAAACTAGATTTGATGTGACACAGCGTCAACAGTGATGGGCAAAGTTACATGAAAAAATCTCATGCAGCTGTTTCTACAGTATCCCCCTTTGCCAGATGTAGACCATTTGAGCCAGAGCTGTGTTTGCAAAATGTTTTTCTCGATATGTTTGTTGAAAGTTAGTGATAAAGTTAGTAATAAACTCATAGTCTTTTTTAATAAATGCTTTTGACTGATCTTTTATTGTTTAGAAGAAGTTGGAAAACAGCGTTTCAAAATCAGATAGACGTGTTTTGCAAGGGAGCTCTTTATAATCAAAAAATACTGGGCCTAACTGTGTCATAAACCTCCTTAAGAAATTTGAAGTAATGATATTAAATCTGCATTGAATTGCAATCATGTCTTATGTGATTTAAGATAAAGAAGAAGGACAGTGATGCAAGTTTGAAATAGCTAAAATAGATTTGACTATTACTACTGGTATGTAAAACATGGTCTGCCCTATGTCTTTGACTGTATATTAAGGAGATTTAAAACTTCTCACACATATCTTGTCAGTAGGGGTGAGTCATGAATTTTTGAACAGTTGTTTAGTTTAAAGAAATACAATAATTTCCGTGACTATAATGTTGTCTTAAAAACATATTTTACCTTGTTTTTACCAGCAACAGCAGAGAGAGGGACCCATTCACTAATCAACCCCAGACAACCTTATAATTATGACAGACATGCAAAACAAACAACGACCCTTATCATCTCAATGATGACAGCTAAAAATTATTTTCTGTTTCATCAAGAGTAAAACTACACAATGATAACATCTGAGCTGATCAGTGTAAATGAGCTTCATGCTGACAGTGGTGAAAAACAGACTCTGACCGCATATTTGTGGACATCATCTACTGAATCATGTGTAATGGCAACCTGTCACTTCATACACGACTGTTAAATACAGAGTTCTCTTTTGCAGACTGAAGAAATTTGGTATACTGCTTTAAATCTGACCAGTATACTTCCCACCACTATCTGTCTCACTTTCTACACATGCTGGGGTGGAGGGCTGGTGAGAGTGGGGGGTTTTGTTTGGTGGTGATAGGTGTGATCACAGTATTTACATTGCCTGATTGAGGTTAAAAAAATTCAAGAATGGCAAATATCAATAGAAAAAGTGACAGAAGTTTGTAAAGGCAACAGAGCAGGCATGTGTATTAGAACCCCCCTAAGTTAGAATTTAGTCATAATTTGGTTGAAAATAGGACAATAACTTGCTGTTTGTCAAGTGATTAAAATTATCACTAGTTTTAAGAGTTCACCACAAAACTAAGGTAATCAAATTATGTAAAAGTACAATTTAAAACTGGAGCACATTTAAAATGTGATGGCAACTCCACGAACTTAAATAAATGGTTTTTCTCTTTACTTTTATGGATGAGCTAGTGTAACAGTGACAGGATGTCAGACTCTTCTGAAATCATGACAGTTAAATAACAGCATGATCAAAGCTTTTTCTTTTTCTCAGACAGAGTGAGGAACAGGGCAACTGAAAGGATTAAATCATCAGTGCAAAAGAAAAAGGTAGTTTTTAACATAAGTGTAGTGTTAAAGGTGCTGTATATTATTGTATCACAAATTGCAGTGCTTTATGTTGTCATTCTCATTACTTTGTTCAATTGTAACTGTCCGCTTCTTATTATGTAAGGCAATTGTAATTGATGGGTCACATTATAAAGTTGAGTGTTTATAATGTACATGTCCCACATGGTCTAGCATCAAAATTCCTGGTGGTCTCAAATCCCAGAAATGGGAACAGTTTCATGTCTTAAAGTCAGCAATCATTGAGTTGTGATACTGTCTTGTATCGTTTCAACTAAACATAAATCCTGCATGTACAATACACATACTAATTTGACCTCTATGGGAGTATACATGAAAGGAAAACTGCACAATTTTGGGAATCACCGTGCAAGACAAGAGCATGGATGCCTCTATCTTCTCTGCATGTTCAGTAGGTTGTTAGATAGCCGCTCCATGCTAGCAGTTTTGCATGTTGAATCAAAGTAGTGGGGAGAAATCTTTACCATTTTCTAAAGCCCCTAAAACACTTGTCCATTGATTAAGGCCTGGTACATGTGTACTCGGGTATTTTTAAAAACAGGGCTTTTCCTTCTTTGCTTTAAAAAAAATCCTTTCCACAAAAGGAATGTTTTAAATAAATCTCTATCCACATGAAAACACGAAAACATACAATGCTTGCATGATCCTAAGGCCATGCTGGCCAATTAGAAGCCTGTAAAAAGCTAGTAACTTAGAGGTTCCAGTAGGCCAACAACAATGGCGCATCAAAATAGAGAGGACAGGCCCTAACATATTGAGAAGTTGCTATGTCTTCAGCAGAATCAGATTTTTTGTTTTCCTCTTTGTAGGTTAACCCCAAGGTGTGGGACCAAACATTGCTCTTCAGTGCATGGACACAAAGCCAATGCGCAGGTAGGTGTGATATTAACCATCAAGATACTTGCACAAAAAAACAAAAAAAACAAAACAAAATTTGATTATCTTTGCTGCTCTTGCCACCAGCAACTATAAATTAACAAACCTTAAAACCTAATATGACAACTTTGACCCATCTATTACTTTTTTATCAGGTCTCTCCAACGAACCAACTTATTAGTGTTTAATTAGCCTGATCAGTCGGGAAGTTAGGTGTATCAGGTATATCAAAGTCAGTTCAAGTGAAAGTATACTGTGGCATTCAAAGGGCTAATAGGTCTCATCAGTATTTTAAATTCAGATTCTCCAACGGCTTTCTCTATTAACATCTATTAAAGGATTGCAGGAGCCAAAATGACACCTTTTCAACAAAAAAAAAGCAACAGGGGCAAATAGAGGCACTGTTTTCTTAGTCCATCTCAGACAGTTCCACTTAGTTGTATCCACTTTGAGATCCAGTACTGAAAACCATTAGCTCCCTGTCAGACAATCAATCGTGCCATCAATTCATGGCATGGTGTACTGGCTTGGAATGGTCTTGGAGTCAAGCCAGAGATGTCAAGTTGTACCCCACACGATTACTTATATTGTGAAATCTGAAAGTTACATCTATGGCAAACTATTGATATTTTGTATGTGAGTGAGTGTTGTGTATTAAATGCTTAATGCTTGGGACAGACTTGGGAGTGTCTCTTTGCCATTATTGCTTGTGGAGTATCTTTACTGTTTGCAAACCTACTAATATTCATTTACCTTTGTAATTTATGTCTTCTCTTTGTCTTTACAGTCTTCATCTCTACAGTTTGAGCATTGTTTTGTTTTCCTGTTGGTCTTGCCTTGTCTATTAAAAGCTATATCACATGTAAAAAACATACACATAGTGTGGAATCCATCAAAGTGGAACCAGGAGAAGGCATGTTTCTCTCAGTGTGCCAGCCTCACATTGTGTCATTATGTTAACTCCCCTGTTTGCCAAAACAAATCTGAGTTTGTGTTTAACTTACAAGATGACTGTGGAGCTAAAAAGACACGCTGTTAAGATGGCAAGTCACTTATTCATTGCCCATCTGGTTTGATATTTAGGGCTACTAGCACACGCCAAGACACCACTGGAATGGACATCACCAGCCGCTGTACTCTGGGGGACCCCAACAAGCTTCCTGAAGGGGTCCCCCAGCCTGCACGCATGCCCTATGTCTCAGACAAACACCCACGGCAGACCCTGGAAGTGATCAACCTGTTGAGAAAACACCGTGAGCTTTGTGACGTGGTGCTAGTGGTGGGTGCGAAGAAGATTTATGCACACCGTGTGATCCTTTCTGCCTGCAGCCCCTACTTCAGGTACTGCCATACCTTGTATTCAACTCACATTAGGTAAAGGAAAGTATCAGTATATCTGACAATGAATCCACTGATCAACAAATACACAACAGAGTGTAGGTGTAATACTTTGAGTAATATCTTGTGATTTCTGTGTTGTGTTCAGGGCGATGTTCACTGGAGAGCTGGCAGAAAGCAGACAGACTGAAGTGGTTATCCGCGACATTGATGAAAGAGCCATGGAGCTGCTCATTGACTTTGCCTACACTTCACAGGTAGCAACAGTGAGAGTGGACAACTGGTCATTCGATATTTGACTTGAGTTATTAACTGTGTGTTGCTTTCTGTTACATTTGCTGTGAAATGCCATGTGTAAGTGTCATAGTCAGTGCTGTGCATTGAGGAAATGCTAAAAGAAAAAATAGCTCTTTAAATCTTCTGTATGTCAGTGACAAAAAGTTATTTGTAGTAAGTAGTAGTATAGAAAGTTAGTATATTTATTTGTCTGTATTTTTGACCTGGGTCAACAGGTATTACAAACAGGTCTTCTAGATGATGTACCTCATTTAAACATCAACATACTTTAGATGATTGAGGATAAAATAAAATAAGAATACTTGACATGTCAAAGTGCTGACCTGCACTGTAATATACTCATGTCGCTGCCTGCTAAGTTCAGTAAGAGACTGAAATAAACACACAGAAACACACTTCTTGGGTGGCTGCCTTTGCAATGTAGCTTATGGCAGACTTTTCTGGCTATTCAAGCTGTGAATAACCACAAATGACTAAGCGTCAGACTTGTTCAAGTAATGCAGAGCGGAAATTTCTTTTTTGGGGAAGGGCAGTGATGACGTTACAAAATATGATGACAGAAATTTAAATCTTCTTGAAAAATCTGTGAGGATTCACATTTAAAGGAAAAAAACTGGCATATCCTAACAAATGATAAATGCAAAAGTTTTTACATGCTTTACTCTGAAGGATTTTCATGGGGCTTCATGGCTTTATGATTTTTTGGAATCAATCTTTGATGTACTGACCTCTCTGCTCTTAGGTGACTGTAGAGGAGGGAAACGTCCAGACGCTGCTCCCTGCTGCCTGCCTTCTTCAGCTGGCTGAGATCCAGGAGGCTTGCTGCGAGTTCCTCAAAAGACAGTTGGATCCCTCCAATTGTCTGGGCATTAGGGCCTTTGCAGACACACACTCTTGCCGTGAGCTGCTCCGCATTGCAGACAAATTCACTCAGCACAATTTTCAGGAGGTAGGAAGTTACTTGTTCCACTGTTATGTTGTCTCTTAGTTTCTTACATTCCTTTTGTGCACAGTCTAAAAAGTTTTTGTCTTAACTCTCTCCTGTGCCGTTATAATTCTGTTTTACACACACAAAAAACACACAGAAGATTGTAAAACCATATTTTAAAACTCTAAAACCTGATAATTATAGGAAATTTAGCTACAACCCACATCTTGTGATGACTGCATTTAAAAAAAGAGCTCAAATTAAGAAAGTGTCTGTCTTTGCATACTACATGATTAGCATGAAGGCAAGTCACACACTCACAGTCATTTATTTGTCTGCATCTTGCTCCAGCACTGTTACTGTTCATACTCACTGTTGGCCCAATTGTCTATTTGATGATGTAGTTTACATGGATTGTAAACATTGATAGATGTAAGGCTATCTGTTGACTCGTGATTATAAGGTTGAAGGCACAGCACAGAAAAATAGCGCACTGCTTTTAAGAAAAATGTATCTTCAAGTATCTTTGTGAAGTATACTCCACTCTGTTAAGTTTTAAACTATATTTATACAAAATCATGCCTTATGCAGCTAGTTATATGCTTCCAAAATAAATAAGCATCAAAATAAACTCTTGTAATTCTTCACTCAGATGCTTTAATTTGATGGACATAATCACACCACTACTATTAATACTAATTTTTAAAATAATTTTTAACATAGTTTTTATTGTACCTTTTAAAAACAGATGTCACAAGGTACATCACAAACCGAAGAAGAACTGGAATAAATGTAGATAAAAGCAAGTCTAGACGGATAACTAAATAAGAAGTAAATTTAGACAAAAGGAAGTCAAAACAAATAAGTCGTCAGCTGGTTTTTAAAAGTGTAAACAGTCCTTAGAGATTATAAATCCAATGAAAAACAATTCCAGAGTTTAGGAGCTCTTTTCTCAAAAAAAAAAGATTCTCCTTTAATCCTTAGCCTGCACAGGTAAATAAATAGCCAACCCACCGTCATCAGATGTGTATGTTTTTAAATTAGCTTTTTAATGTAGATGGATGCCTGGGCATGTAGAGCTCTAAATGTAATAACAAGATATTAAAATATGATGAGAAGTCAGTATAGAGACGTGAAGATTGTTGTAACATGACCCAGCATCCAAATAACAGAGGTGTTGGCTAGCTGGGTCCTGAAGTTCCATGGGCCAGATGAGATGTAGATTTGGCACAGCATTTTCACAGTCATGCTATTTTTTAGGTAGATCACAAAAATCTTCTCCAGCAGTACCTAACTATGAATGAAATTTGGCTCTATCGTTCTCTCAATTAGAAAAACAATAGAACAGTCAAAACAGTGGAGACTGAGTCTGATTTCTCTGTTCTGTTGTCTCAGGTGATGGAAAGTGAAGAGTTCATGCTGCTGCCTGCCAACCAGTTAATTGACATCATTTCTAGTGATGAGCTCAATGTGCGGAGCGAGGAGCAGGTTTTTAATGCTGTGATGGCCTGGGTGAAATACAGCATCCAGGAGCGCAGGCCACAGTTACCCCAGGTATGGCCAAAGAATTATCCCACAACACTTACTGCTACCGTTGCCAGTTTGGGTATAAAATCAAATTATATACAAAACGCAATGTAAGTTCAGACTTCTGTTTTAGCAAAAAACTTGACAGGACTGGTGTGGATTTCCTGTGTTCTGTAGGTCTTACAGCATGTACGACTGCCACTGCTTAGCCCCAAGTTTCTAGTGGGCACTGTTGGATCAGACCCTCTCATTAAGAGTGACGAAGAGTGCAGGTTGGTGGTGTTAAATTACCATTTCATTGTTTTTTGTGTGCGAAAATGATCATCTGTATCCAGGAATTCTGTGTTTTTCTTAAAACAGACAGGTACACAATCGTAGTCTCTATATTTTGTTTTGCTCTACTTTTTTACTGTTTTCTTCCGAATTTAAAAAAACAAATGCTGAGAGGAAATTTTTTTACTGAGAGATTATATACATCACATACATTTCTTTTGTTTTGTCAGAGACCTGGTAGATGAAGCAAAGAATTACCTACTGCTGCCACAGGAGAGGCCGCTGATGCAGGGACCAAGAACCCGGCCAAGGAAACCCATCCGCTGTGGAGAGGTCCTCTTTGCAGGTCAGTACCTTTAGGAAGATCAAAACCAGCATTTCCTTGCACCAAATATGTAGATGTAGTGTAGACGTCAGTGAAGAGTATTGTTAAGAGATGCCTCTTAACCTTACCTGTGTCATTTTGTGCTATATTGTGCTACATTGTGCACTCTCCCTTGTCCCCTCTTCATATCTGCTGGTCTTGTAGTTGGAGGTTGGTGCAGTGGCGATGCCATTTCCAGTGTGGAGCGCTACGACCCTCAGACTAATGAGTGGCGGATGGTAGCGTCCATGAGTAAACGGCGATGTGGAGTGGGTGTCAGTGTCCTGGATGATTTGTTGTATGCAGTAGGAGGTCATGACGGCTCATCGTACCTCAACTCTGTGGAGAGGTAATTACACAAGCTTTGTCTGGTGATTTACCCTAAGCTTCATGCTCTTGATCCTTTAAATTTCTAAATTAAAAGAGCAAGAAGAAAATTTTACTTTCTTCTTTTTCTGTCTCTTTTAACCAGGTATGATCCTAAGACCAATCAGTGGAGCAGTGATGTGGCCCCCACTAGCACTTGTCGTACCAGTGTGGGAGTGGCTGTCTTGGGTGGTTATCTGTACGCTGTAGGAGGACAGGATGGAGTTTCCTGTCTTAACATTGTAGAAAGGTATCTGTTAGAACTCTTGTGTATATGATAACCTGTATTTTCTGTTAGATCTGGAATAAGACAAACAAACCTACAGTATTCTCACATTTTGTGGTATTTCAAATAGAAAAAAGAAAGCCTTGCTTGTATCGATTCTCTTGTTGGTAATCTAGTGCTATGTAATAGTGTTATATAAATGACATATGCTTCTTATGCCTTAGGTATGACCCTAAGGAGAACAAATGGACTCGTGTGGCCTCCATGAGCACCAGGCGACTGGGTGTAGCTGTTGCTGTGCTGGGAGGGTTCCTGTATGCTGTAGGAGGATCTGATGGGACGTCGCCATTAAATACAGGTGCAGTACTGAGTCTTTTGATAATTACAACCTTCAGTCCTGTGTGAGTGACAATGGCTCTCTGCTTTGACTTTTCTAAATGAACCCAACAAACAAACAATGGAGAGTCTTAGTTTCCATTAATTCCATGTGAGGCATTGAGCTGGCTGGGACCATCCATTCAAAACTGAACACAGTTTAATATAAGTTACTGACAGAAAGACGTTTTAATCTGTTGAAGTAGTTAATCTGCCTTTTTTTTCAATTCTTTTCTTTCGATGTTTACCATCTCAGTGGAACGCTACAACCCTCAAGAAAACCGCTGGCACACAGTGTCTCCCATGGGTACCAGGAGGAAGCACCTTGGCTGTGCAGTCTACCAGGACATGATTTACTCTGTCGGAGGGAGAGACGACACAACAGAGCTGAGCAGTGCAGAGCGATACAACCCCAGAACCAACCAGTGGTCCCCTGTAGTAGCCATGACATCCAGACGGAGTGGGGTGAGTGTGTGTTTGAATTAAGGGTTGATTTTGTAAAACATAAGCTTCACAGTCATTTGTTAAAAATTAGATTATCTGCATGTAACCTACCAAAGCTTTCAGCACATGTGGGAGTACAGTTTCCACATATGAAGTACTACAATGTTTTTCTAAATCTTTAATCCGTGGATGAAGCTAAAGTGATATTGTCGATGGTTCTGTAGGTGGGCTTGGCTGTGGTGAATGGTCAGTTGATGGCTGTCGGAGGCTTTGATGGGACAACGTATCTCAAAACCATAGAAGTTTATGATCCTGATGCCAATACATGGAGGTAATTGCCACTCTATATGAGAATAATGTTAAGAAATACAATATAATAGAGCAATAGTGACATCTAGTTTTTATATAGACATAAAAGGCAGACAACAAGATTTAATATTATTTTTTTGTTCACACTATCCGTACAAAGGTTACACAACTGAAGACGATGAAAACATGTGGCAACATAAGGATTTGTGTTTTTTGATGTCTGTACAATCACCATAACAATCTACTCAATATGATTCAGATATTTTCTACTTGGAAATAGTTTAAAAAAAAACACATCAAGGTCACTTACAGACCTGCTATTGACTACTTGCAATTTCACCGTGGACCTGAAATTTGGGTCTACAACTACACAACAGAGACCAGCTTTTTTTTGTGTGTGAGGACAGAAAAAAGCCACAGGGAGGCAGTCTAGCAATCTAGTAGTAGTAGGGTGATCGACTTTTGCTGACGTTCTGTGTTGCGGGCAAGAAACTTGTTCATTTCCAGTGTGAGCAGCTGTGAGCAGACCAGTTGTCATGTTGGTGAACCTACTTGTCACTGCCACTGAATGTTTGCCCTTGACATTAAATAAAGTTTCATCTTGCCAGTCCTTTTGGTACTCAGTACTGGTAAAATTGAAATTATTGTTGATGTGTATGACAAATTATTTTCTGATTTGCAGTCTATCTTTTTAATAACACTTATCCAACTTAATTTGTGCCCATTCGTCAACCGCCTTTGTTTGCAGTCAGTGGTTTTACTGGAAACAAGAGCAGATAGTAGATTACATAGCCCACAAAAATCATTATTTTTGTCTTATAATATGTCTTGTTTAATAGTTAGTGCTTGGTATAGCTAAGTACTTTCTATCGAAAGTTACAGGAGTTTAGTTCGCACTGAAGCCTAGATCTTCTAAAATAACAGAAGACACTGGTTTTGTGAAGAGATTATTACAGTATCAAGTATCAAGTTATCAATACAAGGCTTTTTTGTCATGTGAGTACAGCATATAGATGTATTTGATGTAGTATGAAGCTGCATGGCTTGACCACTACAATGCAATAAATAAATAAACAAATATTTAGTTGACACATAAATCAAAATAGTTGGTAGTTGGTGGCATAGTTGGTATGCCACTGCACATTGCATGGCATGACAAAGCAGATCAGTCAGGTCTACTAACTGACCATTACAGAAGCCCAGTGAACTTTCACTTTCTCCCTCTGCTATGTTCACATTCATGAGTAACAGAACGCATACAGTACTTTTAAGCATACCAGTTGTATTAACACAAAATATTTTTACTTTTCCTTACTCATCATTTCTTTCTCATTTGCTCCTTCCAGGTTGTATGGAGGAATGAACTATCGCCGTCTAGGTGGAGGGGTGGGCGTCATAAAAATGACTCACTGTGAATCCCACATATGGTAACCCCCCCCCCCAAACAAACACACACATTTAAACACTTCTCATCACGTTACAATGGATGCCTCGTCTCACCAACTCTCGTGCCTCCGAAAGAGACGCTGTAATGCGCGGATGAGAAAAAAAACATTGTGGGAGACGAGATGGATGGAGGAGCTCTAGTTCATCCCCACACCTGCTCTGAGTTCATTAACTTTGGAATACACTGGTTGTCTTCATTTATTCACTGCAGTCACCATCAAGTGCACTGACAGCAGAAGTCTACCAAGAACAATTAAGCTTCGAGTTTGGACAGGACAGCCAACCTGCCTGCTGCAAGTTTTCATCCTCCAAACATTTCGTCCCGGGACACTGGATTTGTGTGATGACTAAAACTCAACTTTGGGGAGATTAGCTTAGGTTCCTCTGATTAATGAGGTCAAAAGCATTAGGTCATTATAAGAAAATTGTGTTAGTCTTCCAACTGTGAACACATCTATCACCATCCTTGTCCTAAAATACCCGCCCCCAAATATTGGCAACTGACCATCGCCTTCATTGGGTTAAAAAAAAAAACTGAAAAAAAAGGCAGCCGACCAGCTAACTTTCGGTTCATGTTGTGAGACGATTAT
>JAUZTA010000005.1:2094471-2106466 GCA_034780835.1 Ctenochaetus striatus
GCTGATATTAGATTTCATTTTGATGTGGCTGCCAGCATTGATGGTTTGCCACAGGTTTGTTGACACTTCTGTGCTAGAAGATATCACTGTTGTAAGAAATTCATGATTCTCTGACTTCAAATAATAAATCTGAGGCGTATGTGGACATTTTCATTGCTTGTCATTATGATCTGATCCATATGACATGAACCTAGAATTACTTATTTTCAGGGTCAGGTTATACACTTGCAAAAATGCAGAGTTCAAAAGGATGACACTGGCTCATGAAATAAACAAGAGGCCTTTTCATCCAGCAGCACTGTTGTGAAAAATGTGTCCTCTTTGCCAAAACCATTTTCACATTTTAGATCTCTTCTGCAGACATAATTATTTTAGACATTTTTGATCCAGTACTTCTTATAAAAACTGCTGAAACTTAATATTGTTAGTTTAATAGAAGGCATTTGACAATTTGAATTATATTCTGTTGAATCAACATTATTTACATGATATCACATTTTTTATATGAGAATCGTGATTCATTTTACTGTCATTTTACAACACTTTGTTGTAGGATGAAACGCTGTCGTAGTCCCTTAAGCTACCACTAAAACAGAAAATGATAGCAACAAATTAATAATTCAAAGATTCTGAAAATAAAAAAAAAACAGTTTTCTTCATTTGAGTGCAAAGGATAGATTGAGAAGTCTTACAGCCTGAGGATACTTCTATTTCTCTCTCAGCAGCAGGATTTACAGGCTGTGGCTGAGGTGGGTTTTGTCTTTTAATGTCCTTTGGTTTCTACACAGGCACCTCAACTCAGTGATACTGATGATGCGGTTTTAATCATCCTCTGCAGGCTTTTCTGTCCTCTGCTGTGCACTTCCTTTGCCAGTCAGAATACTGTCTTAGAACTTTACATGAGAATTTGCTTTAATAAGTTTTCTTAAAACATAAAACTCTTTCTGGGCAATATTTTTGTTTAATTCAATGCATTTCTTTTTTTTTTTCTTTTTTTTTTCTTTTACCAAGGTGTAAATATATTTGATGTTTATTGTTAGGAACTTAAAACTGTTCACTTGTTCCACCTCAACGGACAGAGTAGACTTTGCTGCAATGCACACAATTTGACTTATTCTACACAAACTGAGTTATTCTACACAAACTGAGTTGATCTGCCAATGTTGTCATACACATGATGAGGTGCTTTTGCTTTTTAGCGATATTCTGAATCACTTGTCATATACATCTGTTGTTGTTTGTGTCTTTGTTTTCTTCCAGTCTCTTGTGAAGTCTCCATTTTGCCTCCTTAATGCACTTTCAGTCCTGCTACATGTTTCCTTCCTACCCGACCTAAAGGTAGTCATTTTGGCTCTGAAATGAACCCTCACTTCTTTGCTCACTAAGGCCTCCTGGTCGGGGAATGATTATATTTCCTTTGAGATCATCATCAGCTGCATCATCAACGCATGCTGATGTATGATGCTGCAGCTGATGTAGATTCATCAAGATTGATGTGTTCACTGGGTGCAGCATCTATGAGCACGTGCCAGTTTGTGCACTTAGAACAGTCCTGGAGAGCTGCTGCAGCTTCATCCATCCATCCACACTTAGACAGCTTTCATTAATGGTTTGATCCTCTTTGTAAGCTGGTAGGAAATAGGCTGCATAAGCAGACAAGTATGATTTGAAAGACCAAACAAAGAGAGCTTTGCAAGAGAGTTTTGCTCTAAATACTGAAAAAAAAACAGTGTAATTCCACTTTTGTTGCTTCTAAGCACCAAGCATTACTGTTTGTTATTAATTTATCCTTACAATATATTTTTTTAGATCACTGACTGAGAAGCTAGATATATATCAAAACATCTCAGATGATAAAATGCCCAGCCTCAATGTACCTAAACCGTCTAAGGCACATTCATATCTTCCCTGCACAACATGTGGTCATTTTACATTCTGATGGATGTTACAGTTGATGCATTGGATTTCCTGCTGGTAACGTGTGTCGTCTAACACAGGTTTTATGGCACTACAGTGACCACAGAGCATTTGTGTGAAACCAAAAGAGGGAGTGATGGACAAGAGGCCTGATAGGAATCGCCTGCTGAGCAGCACTTTACTCTGTTCCACTGGCTAGAGCCCCCTGCTGCGCAGACACACACACATGCACAAAACACACCGACGCCATGCTTCTGTAAATACACACTGTAGCTGGTTACTTTAGCTCAAGTCTGTCATTCAAATGACAGGTGTGTGTGTGTATGGGTATGTGAGTGTGTGCGTTGCTGTGTGTGTACGCGTGGATGTTTGTCCAGAAGGAATTACTCTGGCTGGACAGGCAGATCTTCGCATGGAAGATAAATGTGTGTCTTGGGAATTAAAAGGGAATGAAAAAGAAAGAAAAAATATTCTGCTGCTTCAAGAATCAAAATCCTGTTTTTTCCAGGTAAACAACTCTGCAGGTATTTGACATCAGCTGTTGAATTTCTAAAAAAATTAAAGAGTTAATTATCCAGCAGGGAGATTTATGTACTTTTTGTCTTACTATCATTTACTTTAGATGGTGAGCTTCATAGTGCAAAGTGATGTATGCGCAGTTTGAAACTAAAAATCCTTTTTCAGCATGTGCTTTTTGTACAAGCAGAATTTTGGGATATTGCAATTTGTTTGGAGGCCAAAAAAGGGATGCGGAAACTCAAAATAAGTAGGTCACATATGCTGAAAATAATCTATTGTGATGACTTTTGAATTCTGATGAATAGATGGATAACACTCATATTCATAATTGTTTTTCAGTAGTTTTTTTTTTATTTCAAAACACCTTTTTCATGACACCATATCCGTCATCCAATTAAGAGGTCAAACACATTTGATTTACAGGTTTGAACTGTAGTGCAATAAACCTGAGAAATAAACATATGAACAATGATCTGCAGACATACCTGACAATGGTAACATGTAAATATAGAAGTAGGAGAAGCAAGACTTTAGGTAAAAATGTTTGAACCTCAGAGTTTAAGAACAGGAGATCATCTCACTTTGATAACGAACCTGCTCAGATACTTCTTCTCAATAAACATCTTTACTAAAGTTTAGTAAGAGTTGCATAGTTTTGGTAGCAGTGAGCATTTACTGCATCTCCTCATAGGAATGTAAGAAATCAAAAACAACAGACTGGCTAACCCGTGAACCAGCTGCTAAAAGATGTATGAATATTGACTTAGTGGGGGTTCAGTGTGTTTGGCAGAGTGTAACAGCACAGGCTTTGGTAGATTTAAGTGCTTTAGGTCGACTGGTTATTGACTAATTCAAGCTGGCAACTGACTGGTTCAACTACCTAAACAAGCTAAAAATAGATTTGAATATAGAAAAACTCCTTAGTTGAATGATTAAATATGTAGTTGTTACCTATCCCTACCATGTCTCCTTAATCCCCTGCTGGATCTGGGAATTATGGGATGGCAGGTACATGGCAGCAAGCCAGCTACCCCTTAAAGTTTCCCAAAAGACCCTTCTTAGGCTGGCTCATCAAGCTGTGTGTGCTGGCTTATCGATCTTTCCCAGGCTTTGAGGAAGAAAGAGAAAATGAGACGGAGTGGAAGATTCAAGCTGTGCTGCACAACAGCAGGATGAGCAGCCATGAAAGGAGAGGAAGACCAAAACCTTCCGAAACAGAGACAGGATGAGTGAACAGAACCAAATTCACACATACACTCACAAACACACACACACACACAAAAAGACACTTTCTCTTTTGTTGAGCCCTTTGGCGCAATGCAGTTTGTACACTGACGAGTTAGAGGGAAAACTCTCAGAAAACAGGTCTTGACCTTGTGTGTGTGATTCCTGTAAAAGAGTGAAAAACTGGATATTAGTTTAATTGATAAGTTCCAGGCCTGAGGTAGAAGGGGACTAGTCGCACCACACTCATTATATGCACATTCTCGCTCAACTGATTGAGTGAGAGTGCAGAAAGTTTAATTACTTGATATTCCTGTTTATTTCTGTTTCAGTTAATTGAAATTCCTAATAAGCTCTGTCTGTGATAATGGAGATTTGGCTTTGTGCAGTCATTTCTTTCTGCCATGTTTGAACTCAGCATCCTCAGACCGTCCACATAAGCAGTCAAAGGGTATGTTTGCATGTTTGATGCATATTTAAGCTGTACATCTCATATCACAACTTATGCCATAACCTCATCAAACACCTCTCCAACAGTATTATATGAACTATTTTCACAACATGTAAACACCGAATAAAAGCCTCATTCGGTGAAATTGAGAGTTAATAAAAAGTGACACGAACTTTCAGTTAGCTTCCAAATTTGGATCACAGCAGAGATTCTTTTCATAAAAGATGGAACTGGGATCTTCAAAGTCTGAGTTGTCATTAAAAAATCTGCAAGGAGTGCATGAGTCAGCATTCTGCAAAGTTTTTGACCCGATGCTGAATTTGAGAAACTCTGTAGAAGCGAGGAAGCTCGCAGTGCATCACACAGTTCAAAAAGATGGTCAGTATTGATTTTTTTTCCCGGCTACAACCATCAAATAGGCAAGAGAAGTATGTAAGGGAAGACAGAAGTTGTGTGTCATTAGAATGAGAACTGTATTCATACTGTATTTAACAAAAAATATAATCTTCACAAAGGCTTTTTGAAAAAAAATTGTTTTAGAAAATTCACGTTGACTCCTGATGTAGGACCTGCATGTCTGCACCTTCTGAAGCTTTTTTCAACCTAAAAAAGATACAAACGTGTTTAGTGCTCTTACAACTCTGCAGTAAAGTTCTATTAGAAAACGTGGTGGTTTGAGCTAGAGAGTGTACTTTTGTAATTGTAACAATGAAATACAGAAGTTCCTTGACATTATCACTGTTGGAAATTTAAATTTGTTGTTCTAGACATGTAAATTCCACCAGAACTAAAGATGAAAAAGTACACTGATGTGAAATTGCTTCATAGCAAAAGCATTCTTCCTCACATCATCTGTAACTTCCTGTAAGACTTTCTGAAGTTGCATCTGCTAGCAAACACCAAACACTGATGGGGGCTGATTGGTTTCCTCACATGTTTTTCCACTTGTAAAGAGAAACATCTGGATAGAAACAGTTAGAGACACAGGCACAGGTGTGTGTGCACAGTTAACAGATGGTTAAATATAGACAAACAGCTAAGTAGACACACATTCAAACACTCACAAATACGAGATACAAAGCATAATATTACATACACATTCATGCATGATTTGGGGCCAAATATATATATAAATACAGTTTTTGGATGATTTACCACTCTATACTTCCCGAACAGCTGTAGCTGAGATACTGTAGACTCTTTAAGATTGGTTGCAGTGTGTCAAACTGTTTGCTGTCCCTCATGTCATAAATGCCCTTTATCCTGCTGGGGTGGGGGGTAATGGCGCACCACCACAGATTATCTGGGTTCAAAAGAGCAGCTGGAAACACCATATGTCAGGCAGGCAGTGCATATCTGACCACACACTGATCTGGCTCAAAATAAAAGTTACAGTGCATCAAAGATGTGGATGCAAATGTGGATGTTTAGCAAGTGTAACATTGCTAAAATGCTCAAGTGCAACGTAAGGCCCCATATTTCTGTTTCTTCTTCGGAAATACATTTTTCATATATTTTATTGTGAGTTAAAACTTATTAGTACATAAGATGTAAATCAGAGATTACAATGAAAAGCCATTTTTTAAATATAATTCAGTCTTGATCAAAGTGAAAGTATAAGAAGTTGTAATAAAAAAAAACATTTCCTTTACTGCCACAGAACACAAGCTTTTTTATCACTTTTAAAATCTTGTGTTCTTCATTTTGAAAAATGTATACTGTCAGTGCTAAGCTTTGATGTGTCTTTGTGTACTAAACTTCTCTTAACTTCTGTCAAAAAACACTTACTTCCACTGGATGACATATTCTGTCATTTAAATACACAGGGCTGGTGTCTTTTCTTTTACAACGCCGTGACTGTGTCTTTTAAAGCTTTAAGTAGTTAAGTGTTTCCACTGCTTTTCTAGTTTGACAGCAGACAGCAAGTTACAGTTTATGAGCAAATGTTTTAAGACCCCTAAAGGCACTGACTTTCTGTCCCTTTAATAACAAATGAGGAAATATGGCGAGTGTCAGATCATTTCTGTCACTTTGCCATCCTTGAATGCATCTCATTACACATTCTGAGATCTGAATATCAGTCTCACTGCAGTGCTCTTTCTTGCATTTGAACAGATCTTTTTTGATGTTGCTTAGTTATCAAATTTAACTCCAATGCAGAATTGGCAGAGAGAAAATGTGATGCACTTTTATGTGAATGTTCTAACAAAAAGGCAGATGATTACATGCAAAATCAAGGTTGTTCACTTTAAAGCCCTTAAAAATATCCAAATTTGCTGTTCAGGTTCACGTTATGTTTAGGGTCAGTCAGTAGGCCACTAATGATCATGAACTGGTTTATTTTTAATATAATGATTATGGAAATGTAGGTGAATTTTTAAAAAAAAGGCTTTTCCTAAATGAATGTTGTAATGGCTAAGTAGGGATATTGTAGGTCATCAAGGAATACATGTTGGGGCATATAAACTACATATAGGCATCATATGACAGAAGATTTGAAAGTATTCCTGAAACACCATGGCCAAGCACAATGAAATCAAAGGCTACCAATATATTGGAAAGCTGGAAGGGTGTTCACATGATGATGATGAAAAACAGAGCGATTTAATGGGCACACAGTAACCACTGATGGATTCTACAGTGATGGAGCCCCAAAGCTCGAGTCTCCTGTCTTTCACTGCGACTTTACCAAAGAATTTAAAAAGAAAAGTTTGCAGCAATTATTTGTCCGTGTCATTGCAGCTGCCCTCATCTTCGCCTCCAGTTAGAGACAGAGCTAACTGAAGCACCAACTGCTGCTCGCTGCTCAAAGGTCTGATTTAGATGTTGAGACAGAGACGAGACATGGGGTGAGGAAGAGAAAGAGAGAGACAAATAAGTAAAAAAAAAGGGGGAAAAAAGATGCCCTGAGAAGTTTCCTCTCCTTG
Organism: Ctenochaetus striatus; assembly: GCA_034780835.1. Taxonomy (NCBI): domain Eukaryota; kingdom Metazoa; phylum Chordata; class Actinopteri; order Acanthuriformes; family Acanthuridae; genus Ctenochaetus; species Ctenochaetus striatus. Next base: position 2,101,510 of record JAUZTA010000005.1, read on the forward strand.
TAACTGCTGTGAAAAAGATAATGCAAATGAAAAAGTGGCCTGCTGAATGATGATAGAAGCTTAAAACCAGTTTGCAGCATATCTGGTCGGCACTGATGGCACTGTTTCTGCTTTGCTTTTAAAATTAGGGAGGAGCTATAATAATCTGGCTATTCAATGCTTTCGTGTTTTAATAAGCTTAGAGTTGCATTTATCCTCTCACTTGCTTAACCTCCTTACCGACAGTTCAGTGCCCCCATCGTACACAAGAAGATGAGTCCAAAACATATTTTCATTTCTTCCCTGCATTTTATTCTCAGTTGAATTTCCATTTCATACTATTAGATCACACATTTCTCTATGCTCTTGTGAGAGATATTTATTTAAATTTCATTTTGCTGCAATTTTCTGCTCTGATTGGTGCAAAGTGGAGAGGGATTGTTAGGAATCAGTGGGTGGATTATGTGACAGTCTGTTATGAAGGAAGACCACATCAATAACAATCACAGTGTGAGTGTCTGTGAGGGAGAGACATAGTTTTATTCTCTCATAATTCAGCCAGTTTTAAGACCTGCACAGTAAGTGGATTCCAAACACTAACAGCTTATTTTGCAGCGTAGCAATACATCATGACATCTTGGACATTTACTGACAGTATGCACAATTTAAGGACCGTTTACAGATAGGTTTGATGGTCCTGCATTGTGTATTATGTGACCTGACAGTACATAACTGAAGACCACCACTACAAAATATGAACCGTTTTTAATTAAAGCACTGACCTGTGCATTAAAAGCAAAACAAAACAAAACAAAAATGTTACCTTACCAATGTCTCTCATGGTAAATTGGTGGTGGTTTTGAGGAAAATTTATTTTTCATAGTTTTTAAAACTTTCTAAACAGTGTTGAAATGAACAACATTGTGGACTGGTCTTGTCTACGAGCCCACGACATGACAGCATTCAAAAATCATCAGAAAAACTTTCATATCAAGCCTTTCAACCCCTCAGTCAGAGTATGTATCAACCACTGAACCAATGCCATTAGACATCTGATTGTTCTTACCCATAAATAAATTTTGTTTAACATGCTGACAGTAAAATTTGACCTTTTAAGATGTGCGCATAGAAACGTTACAAGGAAAGCTGGTATGAAGCTGTTTTGACCACTTGAAGCCTTTTCAATTCAAACAGAGTTATTTAAGTGTCGAGCTTTATTCACAACTGCAGAGTGTACTTCAGCTTGGCAGCAATGGATAAAGACTTAATGACATAATTCACACTTTACTGTTTTCTTTTCCATCACGGCATTGAAGTTATTATTAAGACCTCTGAGCAGGTTGTAGGTTGAGAGAGGCTTGAGTAAATGCAGCGCTTACCGACCAAAAGAGTGTACATGAAGAAAACACAATAAGTACTTTCACAGCAGCATATATGTTTGGTTAAAATGGTAGTAGTAGTGCTGATTAGCTTGCCATGCTTTTGACAAGTTAGTCCGGGCATTCGGCGAGGTGCACTTGATAAATCCAAACGACAAACATTTTTTATTACCCTGCATACTGGTAATGAGAAGAGACCACGCAAGTTAAGGGTGAGTATCACGTCGATCTAGCGCACTCTTTGATTGATATTTTTGAAAATTTGTTTTTGTTGGTTCGATATTTCAAATACAGGAAAATGGCGATATTATAGTACATGCAGACTACAGAGTTGCCACCTTGGATTTGTGAAAAAGAGACACTGGACCAAATGTTTGGGGCGGAGGGCTCGGCCATTATTACCAGTTCAGACTGATCAAATATAATAAAATAAAATATAAAATTCAGACATAGCATCAAATGTGGTCCACAGCTATGGTCCGCTTGATGCTTTTTTGTTTTTGCGTGGATTTCCAATGCGTTTTTCCTTTCATATTTTACAGAGATTTGATGTCAGAAAATGCATGTGGCGGAAAACTTGTCTCCCTGGGTCGGCTGTACCCATTTAAACTCTGACAGTGTCGCAAGTAACAAGTATATCGTTTTTTTCGTGCTGGTGGCCTGCATGTATTTGCTCCATTTCCTCATCAGTCGTCTCTCCTCCCGTTTCAAGTGGTGAAAAGAAGACCTGAGCGCGGACTTCAGTCAAGTTTCCCTCCCTAGAGCCGCAATGAGCGATAGGGCGCGTGCATGTGACGTACGCATAGACGGGAAGTAAACAGAGACAATTTTAAAAAGCCGCAGAAGCACGGGAGACCTTTCTAGACTACAGAACGAAGGAAATCAAATGAGGTTTTTGCATTTTCCTCAAAAAGCGGGCCAGATTGTGTCTCGGGAGAGATTTTTATTTTCCAGGGACAACTGGTGAAAAAAGTACGATTCTGGGAAAAACGTGACAGGTGGCAACTCTAGCAGGATACAGACTTGCCAGGGCATGCATCTGTCACTTATGTTCAGGGGCGTAGTCATCATTTTAGAAGTGGGGGGGACAAATTGTTCAGATTGTTTCACAATCAATTGCACCTCTCCTTAGCAGCTAAAGAACCACATAAACACAAACAGCACAGCACCAGGGAACAGACTTGAGTTCTTTAAAAATGATATACTATCAAAGTCAAAATCTAAAATCTAAAGCTGCCAAACTCTGGTTAAGTTGACACAGAATGACCCTGGGGCATCTACAGGGTGAGTAGCCAGATAATCAAGAGCCAAATGAAAACACTGAACACCAAAAGTTCTGTAAAACACCATTCCTGTTTAAAATGATCAGCACCCAAATTAAATGGAAGTGACAGGGTAACAGGGTAATAAGCCACATAAATTAATTTAATGGCAAGAAGTGACAAGTGAAAGTGACACAACAATAAACAGATCAACATTAAGATGGAGCTATTTTATCATTTATTCTATCAACTATGACAGATGTGCAATATTAATTAAGAAAAATGGTATGACCTATGCCTGCTGCCTAATACAGTAGTCAAATAATATCTGCAAATAAATAACAAACAAAAAGTATCTTTGAAATTACATATAAACTACATCTTTAAACATCCGTGTCAGTATTTCCCCTTCGAACTAAGGCAATCAAAAGCTACAGGCTCTCCTGATTAACTATATTACAAAATAATATATTGAATGTTTTTGTTTTAGCTAAAAATTATCTGCATGGAACAGCATTACTCAACTTACACGGTTTGTTTGGAAAAAAGTTTTTTTGTCTCTTTGTTGGTTTGCTGAACCTCTGTCTCTGATGACAAACTCCAGCGGTGTTTGTTTGCCACCTTTTAGCTCCGTCTACTCATGATGTGTTTAAAGGCGGCTCGGAAAAATGGCTTTCAATATGTTAAAAATTAATTAAGTTGTTGTACCCCGTGTCCGTTACGCCCATGATCCCAATGTGGCTCTGAAATATCAGTTCTGTGCTGATTGGTGCTGTCCGTGGTGCTGAAGTGAGAGTCAGATTTGAAATTGTACCTTTTAGTCTCATTTCCATCAGTTTTGTCTTAAATCTGTTTTACGCTGTTAAACTATACAATAAGAACATAAAATTATCTGTATTGTAGCCCATAAACTCTATAGAGTCGTCTCAATTTCACAATAAAAGCGACAAATAGCAACGCTGAGCGGTTAGAGAATCATAGAGACACACTGCTGCTTACAGCATTCCTATAATATTCCAAGGATGTTTCTATAATCATTCTGTATTTTCTGTGCTGCTGAAAAACACTCTGAGACCAAAAAAACCCTGCAACAAAATATTTTCGGGGAGAAACGACTTCCTTTGCCCCACTGTGAGCTGAGATTTAATAAATTCGCTCTGAATATCCATCTGGATCGAAACTTGGCTGTTGACTTTGACCGCTGTCAGAAAACCTCAACATGGAATTTGATAAATCAAAACTTTGAGGCAAAATACAAAACTTTCCCCTTATTCAGCAAAGAGAGAAAAAAACACACTTTGTTCTGCCAAAGGCATTTTAGTTCTCCATCTCCTCCCCTCACAGCTACAAATAAGAGTAAATTTTCGGATTTACAGGCCTGTGAATCTTCTGTTTTATATTTTCTTTGGTAATGAAGTCCATCCAACTTTCAAAAACTCCAAACAGTTATTTTGGGGCTGTCAGAGTGCAGAAGTGCTCATTGCAGCTTCACTAAAAAAAAAGCGTGGAAGTCAGCGCTAACGCCAGCAAACGTCTCGAGTTCAGTTCATTTGGCAACCAGACGCAGAACTTGGCCGCGCTGGTTTTAACTCTGGTCCTGTTTCCGTGCAGGCAAACGCTTTTACAAAGTCAAAGTTTCATCAAATTATCATAAATAAATCGAAAAATTAAACTGGAAAAGCATCATTGAGGCAAGAAATTTGGATTGTGTCGACGCCACCGGGGAAATTTATTTTTGCATGACATTTACACCTTGATATCAGGTCCACTTCCCAGCGCTGATTTGGACCATCAGTAACCTGCCTCCACTCAGGCAGCGTTAAGGAGGGTTTTCCTCGTTAAAAAAACTAAATGAGCGTGTTTTCATGGAGGGGGGAGGCGGCTCTGATGCTTCGTACTCTCAGCGTTTTGGGACGTGTGAAAGAAAAACAGCACTAACCTATCAACACCAGGCAGCTTCAGAGTCCTCAGGCTGCCGGCTGCTGCCAACTCGCCCCTGTGTGTGTGTGTGTGTGTGTGTGTGTGTTTGTCTGTTTGGGAGTGTATTCTGTGTGTGCATGTAGGTGTGTCTGCGGTGCTCTATTGTATAAGCCGTGTGTGTGTTGAGTGTGTGTTGAGTGTGTGTGGATTGTCCCAGTTTAGAAGACCCAGAGCTATGACTCATCAACTAATAAAGCAGGCGAACGGGGAGTGAATGTGTGTGTGTGTGTGTGTGTGTGTGTGTGTGTGTGTGTGAGACAACATGCCTGCATGACTGTCTGTGCCAGCATGTGTGTGTGTGTGTGTGTGTGTGTGTGTGTCCACTCATATTTAGAAGAGAAAAAGAAGCACAGCATG
>JAUZTA010000005.1:2236985-2248434 GCA_034780835.1 Ctenochaetus striatus
TACTTCTGGAGAGGGTTTCATTTCCTGTACTGTGCTTTATATTCAGGGGTTATGTTATGGTCCAGGTCAAGATCAACTGATTAGACTCAGCCTCTCTCTGGGAAACTGCACAGGTTTCCTATGGAACTTGTGAAAACTCTGCATAGTCTTAGTATTCAAGGAATATTTGTGCTAAACTAAGGACACTATGTAATGTATAAGCATTATATAAGTTATGAGAAGGTCCATCTGAAGGGGTATCTTCAATACGGATGGACAAATGGAAGTCTGAGAAGGCTCTTATGAGGTAGTTGACGGATTTAAGGATTCTCAACTATTTAGCTAATTAGCTGTGTTCACATTTTAAGTTTTTTTTTCTTCTACAGAGTCATTGTCTTGTTTTCTGTGGTGAATACTTGCTCAGTTAATGTATAGCATCTCATTTTCTATTGTTCTACCTCAATTTGAGTAATTTAATTGCCTAAAGCAAATGTAACCATTTAATAAATCTGCCTGTCTGATCATCAAGAGGGTTTTTTGGCTTGTTAAGTGGACTCTGATATTACATAACTGGGAAATTATATAACTGGATGAATAATAATAAGTGTTTGCTTAATAATTCTGATTAATGCAATATTTCCTTAATTAGAGCCAATTTTTCCAACAGCTGCTGGCAGCAATTAGCACTTATTTGTGGTTCACGTGATATTTTTTTACATGTTATTATAACTAACTAATAAGAAATGTGTATTTTGAAGTTCTGGTGGAAGTCAGTCATCAGCCAGCTCTGATGATTGAGAAGATGCTAGTGTAAAATCCAGTGTAAGTTCATTCAAAGAGCAATACACAGATGCATATTGCAGCACACATTGATCCAAACATATGGGAATGTTAGATATTAGATATGTGTTATAATGTTAGATATTGTTTTGAGTAAAGTAACTCTTTAGCATTTGCACTCAGACTGTGAGTTTGATGGGGTTACTATGAGCATGGAGAGGCTGGCGTTGAAATGCAAGGCATCATGTTCTCCAGAGAACAGCGCCGTACATCTGATGCAGGCCCTGTGAGGGTTACAGGCCAATGGTCAAAATTTAAAATAATACAAACAGAAACCATGTTCAGAGTAAAACATTGATAGTCTGTGTGAGTGAATCTTTGACCCTGCTTTTGAAGTGTAAATACAATGTACTTTCTTCTTTTATGATATGAATTGGAAATGAAAAGTATGTTGAACTAAATTGACTTTAAAACAGAATCAAGTTTACAACATAAGTCAAAATTTTATAGACTTGGTCACTGTTTTATAGGTTACTAAGGTTCAATACAAAAACAACAGCTTTTTGCACTCTCAATACAGGTGTGCCCATCCCATTTGTCTGAGGTCTGAACACCTTCCATCACAAAAACGCCTCTTTTCCTCCGTTGTGTTTGTTTGTGTGTGGCATGTTTTTTTAACATCATTACAGATTTTACATGAGTGCGCGGTGTTATTGCATTTTTTCACCTCCACATTTCTTATCCCTGTGTCCATCATTAGTATCAAAATTATTTGTTTCAAACCAACTTCAGGTAGTCACTCATTTCACATGAAAAATGTTTCAATGTTAGAGAAGATTCAGGAAATCAGACTGTAGACTGTGAAGGATTTTTTCCAAAGGACAATTAGCTTTTATTTTGTCTACCAAAAAGTTTGGCCGGCCTGAAGATAGCAGAGTCACCTGTCTGACTGCTGTCAGATTTCTTTTCTGTAATGTCACAATATTTGCAGATGTCAACAATAAACTAGTGCTGAAGGCTTTTATGGTTGTGGTGCTGAACGCCTGGTGGATTTTCTCCTGCCAGTCCAGGGTTTTTCTTATTTTGCTGCACTGAACCTCAAAGCAACAACAACAACAACAAAAAAAAACCATCAGCCTGTGGAGGTAAGAAAATAAAAGCAAACACTTTGAGCAGAGAGGTTTCTGGTACTGAGGACAGACATTTGAAACAGACAGGATGGACTTTATGTTCAAGGTGTCACTGAATAAACACCACAAAGTCAGAAGCAATCAGCCTGCAAAGCCTGTGCAGTTTTGAACGGGTCAGCAGCTGAGCTTTTCACTGGTTTAATAAACATTATCATTCAGCTGGATAATATTGTTTATTGCTGTGATATGTTTTCCACACAAGTTTATCTTGTCCTTCAAAATAAGACATGTTTCGATGATGGCAATTAAAATTTAAATACGATGTTTTTAAAATACAGACTGAAGCCCTTCAGAGGAATGGGGGGGCAAGTGAACTATTTGTGGGGGCAAGTGAACTATTTGTTTTCATTCCCACTCATTGCCAGAGAATGCAGTCACTGCAGGTCCTTGTGTGACACGCAGGCAAGCTTTTCATCTCAGATTGATGATGAGAGAACAGAAATGTCAGTTTGTGAGTCTGTTTCTCTATAAGCATTTTTCTTACCTCTCACTTATTCTGGAGAACTTTGTCCACGTGTGCGTGGTGGTAAGAGCAGGGGTTGCTTTCTTTGGTTCTGAGAGTGAACATTATGTAAACTGAAGTGCTGCTTAATCCAAATAATGCACTGATGTGTGTGTTTTGTGTATCTGTCTCTCTCCACAGTCGTGCTTGTTTTACATCACCCGCCCACCCACACACACACACACACACACGCATACACACAAACATTCATATACAAAATAGAGCTGCATAACTAACAACCAAAGAGATTTAATTTGGATGGATAAAAGCCTTAAAGGATGTTAAATTAAAATGATAATGATTTCACCACTACACTTCAAAGCGTTGCTCTGCGTCAAGGCTGTTCTTGACAACTATTAATGATGGGACAAGTGCAACCACTACTGGCACCAAAGCAGTGGTCCTCATTTCACAGCACACACACACCCAAACACTCAGGCAGAGCCTAAAGATACACAACACACACACAACCATGCATTCAATCACAGCTACAGATCAGAAAGAGCAGGAACAGTGAAGCGTTGGAGCATTCAGGGAACAGAAAATACAAAGAGATTTTGTCTACTTGCCGAGAGAATGTACGGAGTGATGCTTTAGAGTTTCTAGCATTTCACCACAAAATGATGAAACGCTGATTTTTTTTTTCTTCTACTTTTTTTTTTAGGCTGCAGAGGCTCAAATACAAAGAGGCTGTATAGATGAAGTTGTTCATCCTGTTACAACAGAGAGGTTTACATATGGGAATTGGATGGATGTAGTAATTACTGAAAAGTTCTAATGGAGGCAAACATTCAAGAGTTTCATCTTTCCACAGAGACACTTTTTCAAACCATCCCAGCTCATCTTTCACAATATTTAATTATTTCTAAAGACGCTAGACACCTAAATAAAGACTCTTTTCAGCACAAAAGACAAATACATCTTGCATGACCTAATTTATGTTGATGGAGCTGCCAGGATAAGAGTTCTGATATTTCCCTTAAATGGGACCCATAAGCCTAATGAGCATAGCTGGATTTGAAAGAGTTTACCCTTGCAGATTGCTGTGGCTGCACTTTCTCCAATTCAATTACAAAATCAACATACAGCAAACTCCTCATAAATTAGACCATTAGTAAATAAAAGGAAAATTCAGAAAAGGGCTCTTTGTCTCCTGAGATCTCTGTCTGAAAAACATGTAGGAGGAGAGGAGAGGAGAGGAGCTCCACTCGTGACCATTTAAATCACAAAAGAAATTCAATTTCAGCCAAGATGCAGTTAATCAACACCTTAATGGACCCAGAACTGAAGTTCCCCCGAAGAATGGACCTGTCAAATTAGAAGCCTAAACCTTTTTTACCACTCTAAAATTACTAATATGTTTTTTTTTATAAATTACTCTATATCTTTGAAAGCCTTGGAAAACTAATTTCCTTGTCTTTTACCTTGGTACAAGTACTGGTGCACTATAAGAGAGAGAATCTCTAAAAACCTTATTTGATTTAAAAAAAAAAGATTTCTAATATAGATTTATTTTGCATGATTTAAAATCTAGTACAGAAATAAAATAACTAAAAGTTAACTGCATTATTTAATAAATCAGTTTATTTGAAAAAACAATTCAACAGTCTGCTTTCATAAGAAAACCAACAAAAGTACAGTAAATTTGCTGTGTTAATAACGGCCACAACTCTAATTTAGCCAATCTAGGTGCATAGATGCACAGATCTGAATTCTATGTGCTGAAGTAGGTGTCAACAACAATTTATAATTTGGTGAAAACAAATGCAAGCTGCGTCTGTAGTGCAGCAGTAGAGTAGGAGGAATGAATTATTAGAAGGTGTGTCAGCAGTAGACTTCAATCACGGTCAAGCATATCAGCTCCTCTCACCTCATTTGAAACTGCTCTGCTGTGTAAGTGAATTTCGTAATGACTGGAGAAGGAGCAGACCAGCACCACCAGACAAACTTTACACAGGATGTAATTAAGATATTTGTGCAGAAGGTTCAGGCTCTTAATTATCAATTATTGAATGCCTCTTCCTCTGTTACAGTGAGAACTGCTGCCCAGTGTAGGAAGTAGTTCAATGACATAAGATGAAGAGACAAACAAAAACATGCCTCTAATAGACTATCACTATCACTATCAACTGGAGTATTAGTAATTTGCTTCCCAATCATCAATTAAGATTCCACCATTTTGTGCAGTGATGATGCAACATCAAACTCCATGGCGTTGAATGCCCGATTACTAAACCAGATGTTACCCTTTTATAGGAAATTTCATTGCTTTTCATTTGTAGTGTATCTGCTATTGCGTCAGGTCACATGCCACTGATTGAGACTGAACTGAATTAACAAGGGTCACCTTAATTTTTTACATGATTAACTTAATCGGAGAGCTGTAATTATTTATGTAATAAGCGAAATACTGAGGAAATAAGCCGGACCTGTCTGCAGGATTTTAAAAACATTTGTTCATGTGTGCTCTTGCTATCTAAAGCCAATAGCCCTTGGTTGGCTTTGTTAATGCAAAGCACAAACAGCAGAAAAATTGTACTGAACAAGCGTATCTTTACCATCTTTTCCCACATTGCACTGGTTAATGATTTATTTAAAGCAGTTAAGGGAGTTTGATGAATATGGCATGGAAAAACTTGTATGAGCATACAAATAAAAAATGTAAGCATGATCTATGAAAATATTCAAAAGTGCTCTTGCATGAGGTCAACTGGGTGTTTACGGTTCGATAGTCTATGGTTATTAAGGCCATTTTGCTACAGTCAGCTGTCCTCTACTGCTGAAAACATGGTAGATGAGACCTGTGAGATTGAACCAAACAATACAATTCTGGGCTGTAAAATTAAAAAAATGGTGGGATTAGGGTCCTCAATGGAGCTGAGAAGGACTGCAAAGTTATGTTTTAATTTTCTCTAAGTCTGTTCCTACTGTGGGCATCCATCATGTTGCAAAACATAATTGATTTAATTGCTCAGTTATTACCAGGTACTTGTTGGGGAAAATGTATTCTGGTGTGTTAAAAAAAAACCTTCATGGGGGCTATCAAGTCATCATAGGATATCTTTATTCTGAGCATATCAATAAGTGACGATAAGTGTAATCACAGTCTTAAATGCATTCATACATGTTAGAAAAAATGCCTCATAAGACTCAAGGTTTTATACAGACCTGCTGCTCTGAAACCAATCAATGTCTGGACTTTGTAAGATGGCATACTGCAGCCAGACCTCATGCTGAAAATAATCATTTCAGAAGCACAGGGAGCACTGACTGCATTCCAACAACACTACTGCCTTTGGCCTTACTACAGAGAAGCAAATTATACTTCAGATATGGAAACATCTGAAGTACCCACCATGAAGCAGTAGCTGAATGAAATGTGTGATACCTTAAAGTTGGGATTAGGTACAGTCTCAAGGACAACTTTAAACGACTAGCAAGCTTGGCCCCTCTTTGTCTCCTTTTTGGAAGAGGGTTCAGAGCAGCACAAGCGCTTATTTCTTCTATGATGGCTTCTGAAGGAAAGGACAAGGCCGGGTGGCTGAGGTGATAATGGTATTTTGATGTTCACTTTTCTTTATGCTCCTTTAATCTTTTGGTCCATTAGAAAGTCTGCCCACAAGGCTTCTTTGTAACAGAACATGGTGGGAAAATCGTGATCAACAGTCCTGTAGTAGAAGTTGTATTTGCTATTGAATCACTAACATCTGTAGTGATGCTCTCCACAGACATTTGCCTCAGAAAAAATAAGTTGTAATTTTTTTTTTTTTTGGTTCATCTGAATAAAATGTGAATAAGGCTGTTAGGAAGAGCAAACCATTGAGAACACAGAAAAAACAACCGTGATAAGCTGTTTAATTTTTTAAATGACCTTTGAGAACTTTGATGTAAAAAAATAATATAAATTGAGTTGAGTCCTGTGCAAAGCTGGATGTGGCAAGACATTAAAACGAAGCAAAATTCTAACTGGCTTGTGTTTTCCCTGAACTAGTATGTCAGCTGATACTCTCCTGAAACACATCACAGACCTTCACACAAACAAGTCACATTTTCCTAAGATTCTCAAAAGAGAAAAACTCATTCCGTCTGGTTTAAGATTATACATTTTTGAATTTGTTTACGAGTCATTAGACTCCCGATATTTACCCAAAGTATTCTTAGCATCCCTCAACCCACTCTGGCTCTCCCACGGTCTAACTCAAGATTTCCTCGTCTGTGTGGTGATTATTTTCTTTTGACTAATAATGGTAATATTGTGCTATTACACTTCTGTCACAGCCATGAAATACAAAAAATGTCACCCTTGTAAAAAACAAATACAATCTAATACATGAGGTGCAGAGAGAACATGGCTGATGATTTTGTTTTTGTTTTTTTTTCCTGACGCTGCCTTGTTTTCCACAAAGTAAAAATCAAAGTTAGTTACCACTACAGTACTGAGTGTACTACTGCAAAACATTACCCTGCACATTAAGCCTAATTGTACAATTAGTTGCAAAGTTAACAAGGTTATTAAGATAAGAACATTACTGCAGTTCTTTTTGCAGCATGGTTGAATTTAAGAGAGAGGTTTCTAATTCCACTCCTGTCCCCCATTAAATTAATTAGGTATGATTTGGCAAAATTCTTATCAAACTGGAAGTCTAGTCCACGGATTATCACTTCAGCTTTACTGGTGTGCGGAGTGTTTCAGATGTAGTTGGAGGGGTTTGGTTGGGGTCAGTGTGGCCAAGTACAGTCCATCTCTAGTCTAGTAAGATAACAGATTCCCCATGAGACTGAGAGCCAGTCAGGCAGAACGGACATATAAACTACTGCAGCGTTAAGCAAAGGGTCATCCCGGCCAACTACTACACACAGGAGGTGAGAGGCTTGGCAGAGCGGTGGCTGGAAGTGGCCACAGTGTGCGTTCGACTGTGAGTGTTTGTGCCAAAAATCCAATTCATTCAGGAGACCTTTTCTTCAGGGCCGTGACCATGTCTGTGTGTGCGCATGCATTTAAGATTAGTATATGTGAGACAATGTTCTGTATGTATGTAGGGGTGTGTGTGTGTGTGTGTGTGTGTGTGGGTGCATATTATCCGGCCTTACCCTTTAGATGGATCTTATTTTCCGGGCTGTGCACCAACACGGAGCTAACTGAATCCAAGCTGTCGTAGTTACTGCATCCGAGTGGGCCTGTCCTTGTTTCGGTTACCTAGGAAACAGAGAGAGGACAGATCTATTTACAATATATATCTTTTGTTGTTGTTGTTTTTGTTGTTGTTGTTGTTGTTTTATAACGCCACATTAGCAGTGAATGAGGCAGATGTTTTCGTTCCTGTTCCTGGCAGTGAGGAACACAGCTTGTGGCAGGCGGAGCGTGTGAAGGCAGGCAGAGGACTAGATGTGGCAGAGCCCTCTGACAGCAGAGAAAACTATCGCCATCTTTTACTTCACTCCCACACCTGCAGCCACAGCTGCCCGCAATGTGCTGGCTGTCTTGTGAAGAACAGGAAAAAAGAGAGGGAGAATATGTGAGAAAAAGACAGTGCGAGCACAGGTGTTTCTGAGAGATGATTCTAACTTTGAAGCAGCAAAATGAGAGAAACAAGGAGAGGTCGCATTAAGTCGAATGCCTTTCAGCAAACTGCTGTCTGACGGCTGATAAAAACCTCTGTTACGTGATTGTTTCAAAGCAACTGGACTTGTAGGTGGATCAGGTATTAAAGACAGAATGCCACAGATGTTCTGCGTAGTCAGACCACAGACAGTGTTGCATTTGCTTTAACTGAATACCCTAACAACTGAGATTCTTAGTCTGCTTGCTTTATGTGGTTGCTACATTTTTCAGCCTAAGTTAATTTCCCCTTGGATGTGGCAATCCACCGTCAGACATGAAACAGCAGAGGGGTGAAAGGACAGGACAGAGATGTGAGGAAGAAGGAGAGTTGCCTTAAAAAGCTGTTTGCGCACCTCCCCCAGCAGATTTTAAGAGCACATTGTGAATTCTCTGCATAACGTAAACAGACAAGGCGTTGTTGGTGATCAAATTTTTGTTGAAAATTTTGTCATTTTTGGTTTGTTTTCTGTTTGTTCTTTTGTTTCAACAGCAAGCACCTAAAATTTAGCCAGGAACTGTGAAGTGTTTAATGCACACAGTGGCTTGTACTCTTCTCTTTGATCTGAGACCTAATAATTTAGAAATCAAGCACTGTAAAAGAATATGCTCCCCCAGGTTAAGTTGTTCTTGCTAGTTCGATTATGTATTCGAGGATATGCACCATGTAAATTTAGCAGTAATTATTTAAAAAAATAAAAGTTAAAAAGTTAGATGTTTAGCATTCACCTGAAGATTTCAGTAATTAATTAACTACATATTACGAATAGATAAAAAAATCTGTTATGGCAGATTTAAGGTTAAATTATACAACGGCAATGAAATAATTCGGTGAGGTTTAGGAAAACAGAGGATTTCGTTAAAACAAGTACTTTGTTGTGGTAAGGTGATTTCCATCTACATGGTAGCACAAAAAATGGTTACAGTTAAAGAACAATTGTGGTCATGGTTAAAAAAACAACAAGTAAAAAACTTGCTGGCTGTTGGCTGGAAAAAGATAATGTGATCATATTTTTGCAGAATGATTTGCTGACCTGCTACCTTTGTTAGTCTATAATAACGCTGCCTCATTCTTTGCTCCCATCCAGGCCTTCGTCAGCTGAACACAATGTAATTTTGTGGCTCTTAAGAGACTGTGCATGTGATTCTTCAATCACTGTTCACATCTATTTCATGACATGACCCTGTGTTAAATTGACTCCAGCAGTGCTGTGCCTGAACTTGATAAAGGAGCGCTCATAAATTTGTGAGTGGTTAACAAGCGTGCTCATCTCTGGCTGTGTGAGCGATGATTACTGTCGCAACAGTTAATGGCGCTCTTGCAATAGTAAACTTTGTTCACGAGTGTAAGTGTGAACGACTGTGGAATTTTCCAGGCGAAAGCAGCCTTAGTTCTAACATACAATTTTGTGCCCAAAACGCACACAATAAGAGTTTGTCAGAAAACCGCCCAACAATGACGCGCCGCTGTGTTTAGCACCACTGCTTTACCTCACCAAATATGCGCCCGACAGGATGGCTAGCAAAGAAGCTTATAAATGAATGCTGTTTTTGTTCGTGCAGGATAGATAAATTGACTCCAGCATCTACAGTGTAGTGTTGCTGCACCTCTGCTTTTACTTCCTAAATAAGAGAACTATTAACACATTGTTTCATTAGTAAAACTTTTAAAGAATTGCTTCCTATGATTCTATGATGGGACGTGACAATAACTGGGGGCTGGGGATGGATGCATAAGAACAGGTTCTATTGAAAAATAATGGCTTGGAGCAGCGCACTTAAAAAAACAAAACAAAATTGAACAAGTTCATTTTTGAGACTGTGAACTTAGTTCTAAATGAAAAATTCTGAACCATTGATTTGAACTACTTCATTTTACAATGTGTGAACTGCACTTCATGCTCTCTTGTTAGGTGTGAAGTTTCCAAAAACTGGACTTCTGCTTCCAAAATAGTTTGATGGTGTGCTTCTTCTATACATGGTGAGACCTTTCTTTTAGCTTCCTTCCATCAACTAGTTTTCTATATCAGGACACTTTGTTTTGTGCTATACTTACAAAATATTACATTTGAACCATTTTAGGATTCAAGATGAATACTTAAGATATGAATACTGGACATAACGTCCTTGCATAAATCTATAAATATCATAAATTTATGCAGCACTACATTGGTAATATATATGTTTTTCTTTTATCTATATGCCTTTACATTTGGATTCCGTACATGTTACTGTTTTAATGTGGGTATCTATGACTTCTGCACACAGCACAAGACCAACATCATTTCAATGTAATGATTCCATATTCCAATATGATTCAACTACATTACAACTAAAACAAGTTAAGAATTAAGTCATTTCCTTTGATGCCCAACATAGCATCAGTAAGAAAAGTCTAATATCACTTTACAAGCCTCAGGATGCAGAACATCAGCATAGAAAGTAGCAATAGAACTGTACTGAAAATAAAAGGCTCCTGATCAGTGACTTCATTTCCTAAAAAAAATACGCTTTTCTGTACTTTTGTCAACACTGCTGTCTTTTTATAACTTCCTCTTCCACTTCTTTAATAAACTCTTACTCTGCCTCCATCTATCTCTAATAAAGAGAAAAAGAAGAAATAGTGAAGCTCGCTTCCAGTTATATTTGTGTCTCAGTAGAAACCGAGCCGAGATTTCTCCTCATACAAGAACAAATAAAACCAAGTAGCTCTCAGAACTGAAGTGATGTCCCTGAAATTTCTGCTATGAAGGTCAATGAATTATTAATTGTAGCACAAACATCTGACCTGGATATTAGTGCCTCTAAGATACATGTCACTGAAAATATGATACATAATATCCTACTCGACATTTTGTTTAAGATGCTCTGCTGTAGGGCAACTAATTAGAGTGAAAAAGAAAGAGCAGGCGCACATAATGAGAGAAAAGTCAAGAAAGAGAGATTAAAGTCAAGTAATGAGAGAAAGGGCAATTATGGAAGAGAGTGAATATTCATAGATCAAGTAGGAGACAAACAGCACATGAGGAATAAAGACAAGACCAAAAAAGGAAAAAAATGGAAACACATGGGGAGCAATGATATAGCAAATAGTTAATTTCCATAGTCAGTGTCAGTAAGATAGTACAATTATGTAAGGAGATAGATATGAAGCCATTCTCCAGCTAAATGATGCAATTTGGCAAATGATGCAGCCTGTGTGAGTTTGATGTCCCTGCTCTTGTTCCTCACATCGTCACTCTCTGCCTTTCATTCAGATTGCATCTGTTATTTGAAGAAGTGGAAGCTAGCCTTCAAGGCGCTTCAAAAGATTCACATCTCAAACATCTCTCAATACATGTCACCGCGATTTAGTTATAGATAAGCAAATGATGGAGGCAAGAGGCAAAGAAGATTAGA
>JAUZTA010000005.1:2262834-2277977 GCA_034780835.1 Ctenochaetus striatus
GTGGGGGGGGGAGAGATAAACAGACAGCAAACACAAGAAGAGCTGGAGAGGCTTTGCTTTCTCAGCTTTCCTGTGTAGCTATTAGTATTTTTTTTTCCTATCATCTTGCATTTTGTAAATATTTATTTAAATTATTACTTTAAAGGAAAAGTAAGAGCGCTGATCATGGGATGTGCCCAGAGGGGTGCTCCGATTCCAACTCGTGATACTACAATGCAAAAATATTCTGTTACAAGTAAAAGTCCTACATTTAGAATTTCACTGAACCAAATGTACAAAAAATATTATTGAAAGAACAGAACTGTGTTTAATTATGATACAGGGGTTTAGTAATGAGGTAATTAGTGGAACTAAGCACCCAGGGTTTCAACACGAGGAGTATCCTCAATAAGCCTTGAATATAGTTTGTTTTAAACTATAATTTACATTATTGTAATGACGAGTTAGACTGTTGGATATCTAAAAAAAAAACTGAATTATTTACCATTACCCATGATGAGCCCTGTCAGATTGATAGCAGTGTTTTTCAGCTGGAACATTGCAGTGTTGCACCCTTTTAATTTCATCATATCTGTGTGCTGTAACAGACCAGACTGACCCTTAGTAGGCAACTTACTCTCCTTAATTCTGCAAACAATCATCATTCCACTAAAGTCTTATTCAGTTGCCCCTTGTTAAAAACCCCCCTCATCATTTTTAACCATTCATCCTTTGACTGGTTGGGAAGGTTGAAGCCTTTCTCTGTTTAAATGTTGAGCTAGAGGTTGGAACCTGGATGGGTGCCAGGCTCATCACAGGACTGACACATAGAAACAGACAACCACATGGAGACAAACACACATTCCAGCTAAGACAATTTAGAGTCAAGCCAGGCTCAAACCCACAACCTTCTTGCTGTGAGACAGTGCTTACAAGTCAGTGCTAACCACGGCACCACCCTGCTGCCTGCTTTGGAACACAATGATACAGTAATCCTTTCTCATCGCAGAGGCCGGATTAAGATGGCCACCTTTGTCTTATGGTTACTTAAGACCTACACTCTGTTGTGGATAATGTTGCCTGCACCGGCACAATCAACTGCAGTGCTTTTTTTGAATAAGTGTATAACAAAAGAGTACCGAAAGAGTATTGCCCATTGTGGTTGAACTGCATTATTAGCAAAGCTCACTTTACTGTGTGAAACTTCAGCTTTCCCACTCACAACAAGCATTTCCAAGGACATGAAAATGACATGGAAAACACAGGGATACTTAGTGAATAAACTGCAAAGTGCAGCTTTTAACAGAATTACAGAGAAGTAGCTCTTGAACAATGTGTTATGTTTTAAAACACAACCATTTATCCTAACAAATGATCCATTTTGTGTATTTATTTAAGGTTATGCATATGCTCACAAAGCAAAATATTAACAGAGCAATCGAAATCATTTTGTTTTAGCCATGTTCACATGGCCTTTTTTCTGAGGGACACCATTTTTAATTGCTCCTATTAACAAAGGAGTGTGTTACAGCATGCAGCCACCTTGAGAAATGCCATTGCAACCAGCATCTTTTTACACAGTGTGCCAGCTTTTTTTGTGCAGCCACTAGTTAAAAATCATATATTAGAGTGGGCTTCGTCACCTTGGTAACCAAGAGATGGAGGAGTGGGTTGTTCTCGCCGTGTCCGTCGATCCTAAGCTTTACATGTCAGACAGAATGTATCATGACAGGGACAGAAAAGCTCATTTCTGGGAGAAGACTGGAATTTGGAAACTGATGGTTTCTAGTGTTGTGCTTTTTTTCCTAAAGCAACATATTGTCAGCTTGCTGTCAGCTGTGCAGTCAACACTTTGTTTAGGCTAATGAAATAAAGTCCATGAGCTTGTTTTTTAAATGCACAAATGGCTCACTCTGAGATCCCTGGGGTCCTCCCTGGGTTTTTTTTGACAGAAAAAAAGTGTTCCTGCATAGTTATACCCTTATTCTTCCTCTTTAACACAACATCACGTCTTGTTCATTTTGCTCTTTATTAGGCGCTTAATTATGACTCACTCATGTCAAAGGTCGACATCACAGCCCTTTAAAAACCTACCGAGCATCCACTCCTGCTAAATATAATGACATATGATGTGATGTTTTTTACAGGGGCCCCTATCTACCCTTCAGTGTCCCGTTCTTATACGTGCATGTGCAGCACTTCATTTTTCTATATTCAGTCTGGGAAACCACCCAGGCAGATAAAACCTCCGCCACTTTACACTATGTAGCTCTTGTCCTTGTTGTATCCTTCACAGTGACCCTGCTGGCCCTGCTTCATGACAACTGCAGTTTACTTTTCAAAATGCCCATTTTCATGCAACACACGCT
This sequence comes from Ctenochaetus striatus, assembly GCA_034780835.1. Taxonomy (NCBI): domain Eukaryota; kingdom Metazoa; phylum Chordata; class Actinopteri; order Acanthuriformes; family Acanthuridae; genus Ctenochaetus; species Ctenochaetus striatus. The sequence goes on from JAUZTA010000005.1 coordinate 2,265,183, forward strand.
GAACACAATGGCAGGGGTAATACTATTATATCATGTAATTGACCATAATACACTGCAATAGCTCTGCAAGAAATACTTCCTTCATGAAGCTTATACAGTTCATTTTTCTAAGAGTGAGGAAACTTTATTGGCAGGATTTTTTGGCCTTGTTACATTGGACTGCATTGAATAAAAAGGGATAGCAACCTAATTACCATCATTTTAAATAAAAGGGGCAATCCAGCTAACATACTGCACTTTTATAAAGTGGTACAATAAGTTAAAGGGTGATTTTAGAAATTGTAGGTACAGAGGCAGAGGTACTCTTAGTACCTGGTGTTATCAGGATAAAAAACTCCTACCCAACATTTCTTGGAGCTTGTATCATCCTCTTGGCAAAAGGCTTCTACGAATAATGCAGTTCTCACAAATTGTACTGACAGAAAGTTCCCATTATCACTTTACAGAAAATTTGTTAATTAATTCATTTGCCGCATACTTTGTATACAAATACAATGTCTATTGAAAGATTCCAGTGATTTGCAGTATAAATTCTGTACATTACTACTAGAAGGAGGAAGTTAAATAGGAGCATGTATTTTAAGCACAAAATTGAGAGCATTTAAAGGTTAAGAAAAAAATCAGAGACATTAAAGCCCTAACAGAGAGTTATAGTCAGTTAAAAAATAAATGACCATGACATAAACATTCCCACTGTCTTATGATAACCATATAACTTTGTTAATTTCAAAATAGTCTTTTATTTGGTTTGTTTTGTAGACAGGTATGTGACCAAGTGTACATCCAGTCATTATGAAAAACCCCAGCCTCCCTCTGCCTTATAAAATAACCAAGTCTTGTGGTTATTTTAGAATCCCGAGCTAAAACACAACATCATACCATTTTCACCACTATTGCCGGGGACTCAAGTAATGATAAAAGCACCACTGTTTTTCATATTGACTTTTGACTGCAGCCAGTGGCCAGAGTCAAACAACTCAACAGGAGCTCTGCAGCGCTGCCTGAAGACCATGTCTGCAATGCTGGTCCATGAAACACTGAGCAATTAGCCTGAGAAACCAGAAAAATTCAAGTATATTCTGACATATATAGAGTTAAACTATTATTTCGAAAAAAATGGTCAACTAAATTGTAGAGAATAAATATAGCTGTTCTAATTCCAGCATCAGTTACATGACAAATATCCCAAACCAAAGGTCAATCTCATTTGAATGTGGCAAACTATAACAATTAGTCTGCAGCTATCACATGCATCAGCAGGCATTAGTTTTAGCTTAGTATTTAGTCCAGCGAGTCACAGGATGGCAGCCAGTAGTCGCACACTGATTAACTGCAGCTGATTTAGACTGATGTGTTTTCTGAGCCCCTCCACAGTGACTGAGCACGGGGGAAGGGGAGCTGACGGCGACGGGCCGAAAAGCAAAGAAGAGCAGTGCATCATTTACTTTTCTCCTCGCCTCACTCTCTGAGAGTTAACGGAGAGACTGTTGGCTGACTATTTGGCTAATGATGATAGATGGTGTTAATTAAAAGGTTTTAGCACAGCACTGATTGCACCTGCAGCTCTGGCACTTGGTTTCGCTGAAGCAGAGCAAATTTTTTTTTTTTTTTTTTGTAATCCTTAATAGGAAAAGAAAAGAAAAACTCTACCTATGCAAAAAATGTGTTTGTGTGTTTCCTGTGGCAGCATGTTGGAAAATAACACCTGGATGTTATTAGCTGTCAGATAGAGAAAAAACTACAGACGGCTCTTAGGGTGAATGTATTTGCTAACACTTCACTTCACTGCAGCTGTGAGCAGAGGGAATCCTGTTCTCTGGCCATGGAAGAATTGTATGTGTTTTACTTTCTGTGAAAACAGACAGCAGATGGTGAAATATTACCATAATATATCTTTACTATATGTGAAGTTTACCGAATCTATGTTGACATTCAGCCTTTTGAAACATATGCATGCACAGATTTTAAAATAACTTGTGAATATGTGACAAATTTTTTTTTTTTTACTTTTTAAGCTTCTTATGATTCAGTGTTTTCTTCTTTCACAACACTAAAAGCCAAGTCAAGAACTAACTTGGTTAAAAATGCTCATTAAACTACATGCACACATCCTTATTTTGGCTTGTTGCAAATCTGAGACCATAAAATAGCAAAGTGCTCAAGTCCAAACATATCTCCGGTCAAAAAATTATTCAGTATATTCATTTTTCTGAACAGTGAATACAAAAAGCATCCTACTGATTTACTTGTATCTGCTGCTAAGAAAGTCACTATTTTTGGCACACTTGAATCAGGTGCTACAAGCACAGAAATCATTGAAGCTGCTATACCTGACCTTGATGTTTGATACCTGCAGAGATGTTTTAGTGCTGTGCTGTAGGTGTCGGTTCAGTCACACTCATATTTACTGTGGCGAAGTCCTGTTAAAGCTAAATCAAACCTGTAGTAACACGGATACAACACCTCATCCTTTTTTTTTTAATGATATAGCTTGCCTGCAGTTGTCTCACACATCAGACGCACACACAGGTCAACTTCAGGATTCATTTACAGTAATGTTTATGTACACCTGATTATCCTACATTAATAATAGCATCTCTCCTTTTTAGCTGTTTTTCGTCTCTGCTTGGAAAGGGTATATCTTGCTCAAGCCGCTAAATGCTCCGCTGCTACAAAACTGCAGATTCAGGTGATAGTTCTGAGTGGGTTTGTCACTTACACCTGTCATATTCTTTGCACATTGTCATTTGATATACTGTTACAAAACATTGATAAAAGCCATTTGAAGACAAAGAGAAATTTAAAAAAATACCCATTCCAATATCTAATCCTGTGCTCATGTCTTAATTATTCAGTCGTTTTTGGTTTCCTAACAAACATGTCAGAAAATCCTTGAGTGTTTTTTTGTAAGTATTTTTAAATATTATTCCCTTTTCCATATGCAAGAACTCTAGTTTAATTCAATAACTTATCTGTAAACCAAATTACACTTAACTGTTAGCTTGAGAGTTGCTCGCAGTACATTTAGCTGAGAGATGTCTGTTTGGATGTCAGCTGAAAACACATTTTTTTCTCTAGTTTTTCAAAGAAAACAGTCCTCCTTTAGTTTATTTATTTGTCATCCTCATTCTCTACCTCCTGATTTAACAACAGAGTCTAGAGAGGTGTAGCTGGAGGCTCACAGTCCTCCATGGCTTCATACCGCGGTGTGTTTACTGAGCCAGGCCCACTCTGAGCCTTCCAATTAGAGATCCTTGTCTTAATTATACCCAGCGCACAAATTTCCCTTTTACTTCGAGATACATTATAGATGATAAAAACACTGCTACTTCACAATGACTTTACTACTACAGCAGTAGCAAACAGTGAACATACTTGAGCTGCAGCATCATCCTCCGTGCAGACTGTGGGCACTTGATTATCAGTCAACCCAGCCATGTAAATACTTCAGCAGTCTTCTAGTTAGGGTCAAGGTAGCAGCACATGCACCGTTTTCACTAAAAACTTTCTTCTGATCAAAATTTTCTTTCTAGTCATCTGATTCATGTCATCACTCCAGAGCTTTGCTAGTAAACAAATACATTTTTTCAATGTCACTGTTACATTTAAAATTAATAAAGCCCATTGTCTAAGCTTCAGGTGGGTCAGCATGTTAATAAAGTTATTAATCCCATAAAGAATTTACATGATAAATGCAAAAAAGGAAAGAGCAGGTGAGGGGGAAAAAGGACTACAAGTTCAGTTCAGTGTAGGCACTTCTGCACTTTACCCCACAGTACACCACAAGCCTATTTGTTCCACGCCCCAAGTCATGATGAGAGGTTTGTGGTGTTGAAAGTAAACAGAGCTGAAACTTTCTAATGAACAATTTCACCTGAATCAGGTACAGTCTCACCTACTAATAAGAGGTGACCCACATACTATTTTGGACTATTTCTGGAGTTAGTGGTTTGGTGGAGTACACGTCCTTCAAATTTCTCCATGAAAATTGCACTTCACTGCTCACAACCAATCCTCCATGGAAATGAGCCTTGATCCATGAGAAGGAGGGTTAATATGTTCCAACCAATTCATTCAAAGCACTTTTATTATGCTCGGAAAAGCCTGGTTACTGGAGCAGAAAATCAAAAATACAAAAAGAAGGAGGTGAAAGGCAAACAATTACAAGTGCTAAACAAACAGATACAACAAATTTTGTACAGATGCACAAAACTGTGTTTTTGACTATATTTTTTTAACCTCTGAACTCACAGCAATCTGTGCTGTTTGTTTGAGTCATTCATACTGGCTCTTTTCATACAGTGTTTATCTCAGGAAAGGATAACTGACATTCTGAATGCCATATTATCCACTGCTTTATTGAATCACATAGTTCCCAGACTTGCAAAACCAGCCCATCCGCAATTCTGTATCTGCACGGGAGGGGTCTTTTTGCACTTTTTGTTCTTCTGCTAAAGAGACTGATAAGACTGCTAAAGAAGCTCATTTGTTTGTGTTTCTTTAAACCTGTTCCAATCATCTTGGGCAGAGCTAAATCCAGAATGCAGCAATGGCACCATTGTGGCACCACAAAATAGTAACATGCAAATAGTGGAACTGGAGCAGGATACTTAAAACCACTCTCTGCATCCAGCGAGTCAGACTGCTGAAATAAAAACAGGCAAACAGTCCCCAAGTTGTTGCAGTTATTGTCTTTTGGTGTCTATCATATTGCAGACAATTAGGAAATTGTTGAGCATTTAGTTTTTGTATGGAGTTTAAATCGGATCATCTTTGGTAGGTAAGCTCTCTCTGTTGACGAACCATCTTCATCATTCTGAACTTTGAACAGAGACCTGGACAAACCATCCATCAAATAACCCTGTGTGTCTTTGTGTACATGCCTCCAAAATATTCACTCATTGTCTAATTATTGTTCAGTCAGCGCAAGCCGTGCAAACAGACACTACATCATCAAGTTTCAAGCACTGGAATTTGAGAAGGCAATCCATTAATTAAGCTGTGCTACTCTAAGGTCTGAACAGCTTCTTAAATGGTGGAAAGAAAAGTAAGTGCAGGCTGAAAGTTGATTTTGATGGATTACAGAAAGTTAGTTTCAAGAGTCTGCTAATTCCAGTGAGTTGTATTCCCTTTTCTTAAAGTTAAAAGTACAAATGCTGCTGTGAATAGCTATACATCTCATTATCAGCCAGGCACACAACATTTTCTAAGCCTGGTGCAAGTTTTCAGATATATTGGAGTTATTTTTAGTGCTATAACTACTGTCAAAACTAAGTTCCACTCTTGCTAATTAAAATATTTGGAAACCTTAAGACTAATGTTTGCATTACCTTTAGGAGTTTTTTATATATCAGTCTGTTAATGGCTGACATGTTCACGCATCTGCCCCCTGAACCTCTGAGGCACCATACATCATTCATCAAATTGTCTTGTCAAACACTCAGCCAAAGGTTATAACTCCCAGTAGTGTAAAAAAAAATTAAGTTCTACACTTTTCAACAAGTGCTGTTTTACTTTTGCAGCCCGAGAGCTGAATCACAAAGTCCATTCTCTCGTCATGGGATCTGAGTTCATTAAAACTATCTCCTGTCTTTTGGGAGCCCACCAGAAATAGACCCTCCACCCAGCCTGGAGGATGGAAGCCAGCACATGATTTTTTAATGATGTCTGAGTTGCTCCCACCGGAGTCAATATACATCATCTAAAAAGGAAGCTGACTGCAAGGGACCCTCAAAATGGTGATTGCATCCTGACAGATAATAGGAGCTATGGTGTGATGAGAAGCTGAGGATTATTTGTAGACAAAATCACAGATAACTCAAACAGATTATGAAAGATCCAGCAGTATTATAGGGTAAGCACAGAAAAGTTTAGTGACTAAGTGTCAAATAACCAGCAGTTATGGTTTGGAGTTTATATTACGGAGAGAAAGTCAGACCAATTTAATGTCTGGTAATGTTAAATTTGCATGGTGTGTCCTAAATCTGTACAAGACATCACCTGCCTACTTACGAGGCTGGCATATCTAGGTTGAGTGTCTCTGTCAGCTATTTTTGAAATTTGTCATGCTTCAGCTGAATCCTGGCTTAAGACACCACACTTTACACAATATATGTCAATGACACTGCTGAGATTTGACATGATTGCAGCAAATTAGAGAAGCCATTTTTAGTTTTGGTTATGTGAGTGAGTGCCATGTGTGTAAGTGTATGAGGTTTCCCAGCTGCAAATTTAATGATAAGTTTGAGAATAAAGTAAATCGATCAAATACACTTAAAATAGCAACAGATGTAAATATAGCAAAACATGTTCATAGAAAGTAGCACAGTACACTGTCCTCGTTATGATGCATTTATACTTGCATTTTGTGTCATTATTCTATTAAACTTTATTTAAGAAATTTCAAGCTAAATGTTTTACATTTTATCTCACTGTTACTACTAACAAGTTACAGTTATTAATTCTACTTAAATGATAGGGGCATTTTGCAAACTTTATGAGTTCATTTATTCTGGTATTTCCATTTTTTTTTTCAAAATGATAAGAGTATAACTCTACTTCAGGTTTGTTTATTTCAAATTATTTCCCAGTTAGTTTCTTGAAGGGAGTCATAATTCAACACTTTTGTGAGTAACTTTCAATTGATACATTAAACATTTAAATTAGTTTTTTAACCTTGTATGCTCAAAACATTTAGTGCATTTTCTACATAAAAAAGTTTTTTTTTTTCAGAGAAAGCATCCAACTAACCAATTATAATAAAAGAGGATTTTTTTAAATAGAATTTTATATTTAACATTTATTTGATTTAAACTGATCAGGGTTCTCAAAAAGAAATCCTGCTTCTTAAGTAGTTCTTCATATTTTTATGATAACAATTTAAAACCAAAGTGATCATGTCCTAACTTTATGTTAAAGCTTTTTTTTCTTAATGTTGCAATTTTCAGTTAAACATTGTGACACTGTAGTTTAACACACAGTGTGCATTTTCTGCATCTTTGTCAACTGAAACAAGAAGTGACTGGTGGTCTTAAACAGTGGTCAGCTGTCACACCACTACATCCCTTGTTCCTTACAGCAAGAAAGTCAACTCATAGATCTATTCAGGGCATAATAATCTGAACTATGTAATTTTGATATGTAATGTTGATATCAAAAGTTTGAATCCTACAAATCAAACTACCCAAGTTTTTGCACAGACATCATCTTCCAGCATTTAGTTTTGGCTTGTAAGGTTTTATCTAAACACTGCAAAAATAGCACCTGGCAGAACTATGATCATTTTTTTATGAGGCAACTCAGGTGAAAGTTTCTCATAACAGCTGAAAATGCCTTTTTTTTCCCAAAGAATTTAATAGAAAGGGTGCAGCGGTGTGACAGGCCTGTAACATTTACCTCTGATACACTCGCTTCGTTTGTACAATTCTCGCTGAAATAATACAGGCTTGACATGGTGTTGACTCAATAGCATTGAGCTTATTTCAGTGTGCCTTTAAGGGAGGTTTTTCTGAACACATTTTGCAGACAAGGACTTGGGAAAAAAAAAAAAGAAAAACAAGTTAACCCTGAGGATGCGCGACGTGCTCTGAATCTGCTCGCCAACCTGCCTGCCTCCCTGTATTAGTATCATACTGGAGAAATCAAGGAGCTGAACGCTTCACTTTCCCTGTTACATTTCTCTCAGCAATTTGAGAGCTTTGCTGTAGCCAATCTCCCCGACGCTGTATGTGTGTGTGTATGCGCATGTATGTGCGTGGGTGCGTGTGTGTGTGTGACAGTAGGCTGATGTGCCCTATTTCCCTGCAAAACTAAAAAACTAGGTTTGGGGTTTATTAATATTTGTATCCACTCCTCCAGTCACCAAAAGAGATGAGGTCTATCACTTCAGCATGATATACCCCTTTTTTCATTAGAACCAGTTCATTTCAAATGAGAAGGCTCAATCTGATTGTTTCTCGGGCTGAATAATTGTTCTGAAAGGAACTAAGATTAAATATCTGGGGTGCCTTTGACATATAAAGTGCCCTGTCAGTGTTAATTTGTTGAGATGCACTCTGTCTGTCTCTCTGCAGTATTTCAACGACTTTTCAGTAATACATTTCTGAAAAGGCACAGCTATACGGGGAGCTGCATTATTCATATCTCCTACTGCAAGGAGGAGATTACTTATTGATGTGCATAGGTATCTCCAAATCACACAGTGAAGAGTTTGAAAGTTTTTACAGCTTTGGTAATAAAATTAATGTACTACAGTGTGTAGTTATATAGACTCCATGGCCATTCAAAGTTCAAGTTATAAGGTAATTTATTCATCTTTGTGTTAACAAGGTTGCACAAAGAAATAAAAGTTTGTCGTCCTTCATATAATAGAATATTAAAGAACAAGTTTACAAGATCAATATATACAGTTATTATGTACATATATACATATACAAGTAGACTTATACTCCCAGAAAATAAATCTGTGCCTTTTTTTAAAGTTTGAATCCGATCGAATAAACAGAAAGTTATGCTGGAAGTAAACAGCTGCACCTGTAAGTGTGGATAATATGGTCAACACCTATAAATTAAAATTTCAACACTCAGAAAAATATTCCATTAACTTTAACTCATTTAATCACCAAGCATCGCTGATGGAAAACAGAGTCTGACTTCAAACTTCACACCAGAGTTCTGCACCAAGTCAACCCAGCTCCTCTCCTCTGTTCACTCTTCATCGCTGTCTGTGCATCTCGAGCTGCTTTTTTCTATTGTCTGCAGTAGGGGTGTAACACAAAAGCTGAAATCTACTTCTGTACGTATCAATTTAATATGTTTATATATTTACAAATCTATTTTCATATTTATACTTAATGGGGCAGTGCTTATGTCTTATGTCACAATCTGTACTTGTGAAACACTGCTGCCACTATGGTTCCTTTTATTAAAAGACTTTGAAATCTTGATGGACTCACTGAAATGAGGGTTTGCATGGGTTAAATGAAGGTTTAATACAAATGAAATAGTGCTTCATTATCTATAGGGGTTTTTTTAGCAGCTTTTCACAGACACTGTTTTTCATTAGCACCAGCTTTGCATTCTTAACACCACGAGTCTGTGTGTTTAGGGGTGGTTAGTTTAGACATGTTTGTAATAACAGCAGGACAGATTTAAGTGTACACAGCAGAGCTTTCCCTTGACAGAGATAACAGTGAAAAGCAGGAAAAAAGACTTTAGAATTGAGCCTTTATATGAATTATAAGTGTGCAGATAGAATCAACCTTGAACATTTTTACCAGACTTAGCATTTTTTGCTTTTTTAAAATCACTAATGTTTCAATTCCTGACAACAAGTGTTACAAATGTGCCAGTTTGTCTAAAAAAAGGAAAATCAAACTCTAGGAAGGTGCAAAATTTTTCAGAGACAAATTAAAGACATGCTAAATGAGGGAATGCATCAAGTTAGATTGGATAGGAGCTAGACAGGAAGTGATTCTGGCTCTCTGCAGAAGAGGCCCAAAGTAATGCAAAGTTACTCTAAAGGGTCTATGTTTTTAGAATTACATATCAACAAAAATGGACCATATTAAGAAATTAAAAAGGAAGTTGTACATGCTGTGTGGAGACGTTGACGAAGAAATTCATTGAGGATAAATCTCGTTGAAAATTTAATATAACTGAAACTATCCACGTCCATGTTTTAAGCTGGTGCTGATACTTGACATTTTGGGGGAATCTGCATCAGTGAAAGTCTGCTGCTTGTTCTCGTTTCCCAGATTACTGCATACTGAAGAAAATCAGAGTTTGAAGACATCATGCAGGATTTAAAATCATAAGGAGAGCCCTTTTGCTTTGATTTCTGAACAGATTTTTGTTTACCCACAATGTTTTAGAGGTTCCTACTATTACCCCAGTAAAGGGTCATTTCAGTGATTGCTGCTGGGCCTGCCTGATGTCTTTGCTTTGATTTGAGCTGTGATGAAGAATAGCTGATGTGATGTGTTTGTGGAAAATTTTGTCAATTGAATGATGGGTCAGTGGGGGACAGAAGAGGGATGAAAATTGCTTCGAAAATGACAAGCTCTTTGTATCTATTCAGAGCGCATGAAGAGTTCATATCTGAATTATGTATGATAATGTATTCATTTACACTTTTTTCACAATGTTTGGGCCTCTTTTTCTCTGGTCCATCCTCAATAGTCCACTTCAAATGCCCCCATTTCTTCTCTTCCTCCTCTGCCGCTGTGCCACTTAAACATACCCTGTCAGAAAACCTAATTTGCTTTATCAGAAAATGAAATAATTCAGCCTGCGGACAAAAGCAAAACAGAGAGCTGTCGCTTTTTCTTATTTTGTAATAGGGACAATTTCATCCAAATGAGACCCGGCATTGTTGGAGACACCAATGGATCATTCTGCTCCCCATTCGGACCGCCATCACCACCAATTCCCAACCTCCACTTAATGAAAGGAGACTGAACCTCAGAATCATAATTTAAATCGACTCTCTAAATGAAAATAGAGAGGGCACAAAGGCAAGCGTACAAATGCAGGTTATTTCCTTTCCCACTGTACTGCCCTGGAGGCATTTCCCCAGAGAAAATCTGCTGAATCAAAGAGGACGAGTTTGTTTGTGGATTTTTTTTTTCCAGCTGGGATAAAATAATTGAATCAGTACGTGTTAAAACACAGATCCGGTGGCACTTAATGTCACAGAGAGCTGTCGACACACTGTCCCAGTGTGGTGCCATTTTGACGGCATGTTCACATACTGCGCGCAGACATGTGCTCATATGTGGGCATGAGGACCAATTACTATCCAATTCAAAGGCACTGGTATGGGGTGAAGACTCTCTGCATCCCCTAAGCCTCAAAAGTCTGAGGAATATGAAACTTATTACAACCTGCTAATGGCAGTACTAGCGAAAACAACCCCCTTCGAACAGGATGCTGCTGTTTTTCTGTTACATCCAATTTGACGCGGCGCTTGCTAAAATAGACTGTTTAAAGCTGCAAACCAGGGTTAGAGTGAGATTAGCAGATATGTGGTTTATGCAGTAAATAAAAACAAAATATTTACTATAACATATGGTCTGAACTATAACTTCACAGCTCAATTATTTCTATTTCAATAAAAAAAATATAAAGAAAAAAAATCAGACATGTGACATGGCATTAGATGTTTGGAATGACAGGCCAATGAAGAATTTACATCCAGCTTTATTAGCCTCGATTGAAGTATGGTGTTGGTTTAAAGGCACAGCTACTGTTTTGGTTCACCTCCCTTATCAACCTAGATAGCAGCAGCAGGCAGCTGTTTTCAGCAAAACAGTTTTAATAAGTCCTGTGTACACAAAATCTTGCCCCAGTAACACACAGCAGAGGAAGTCTGCAACTAGCTGACGAAGAACGTTGAACATCTGTTAGCTTAAGTGTTACATTTTTCTTAGAAGTTGGTTTTGGTATCTCGGAAGTTATTTGATTTTTTGATCTAAACAAAATGTTTCCATGTGTTTTTTTAAGCAGCTTAAACAGATTTTTGTGTCTGCCTAGTGTTTTTTCCTCTTTGTGATGCTTAAAAGAAAAACCTTTTGGGAAATTTAGCCTGTTCATCCACAATCCCTGTGTAAGAAAAGAACATAGATGCTTTTCATGTTTCTGTGCTTTCTGTTGGTTGATAGATAGCCGCCCTGTGCTAGCAGCTTTGCATGTTGAATGGAAGTAGTAGGGAGGGCACCTTTACCTCTAAAAGACAAACAAAACCTCCAACACACCATCTACATGCTGTTCCCAAGTGGTGACTGGCACATTAATGACGCTATGACATAATGACATTTTTCCATCATTTTAAGTGCAGTTTTCCTTTATCCAACATGAATCCTAATGTTGGATATTCACAGGTAAAATAAAGTGCTCACAAAGATCTACAGAATCAAAGTGACTTATACATTTTGGCTTTCTATCCAGCAAAAAAGAGAGATGAGATATCACCTTTTCTTCATCGTTGTTTTTTTTTCTCTCTTACATATGCAAATCAGGTGGCAGGGGCACACTTGGATGCATGAGCACCCTAAACGCAGCTTCAAAGCCCATTGATGACCAGCATTTTAGAGGCAAAATATATTGTCTGGCATGCTCAGATTTTTGTTTTTGGGCTTCTAATGGTGGAAAGTAGACCAAGTAGTGAAATGCTATCTTGTTTTGTTGGTTAAGTGTCTGTTTTAATCATGTGATCCAATCAGGAAGTCTGCACTGGGTGTTTTATTTTGAAAGTTGACCAGACTCTCTCTGTGGTTCCTGTATCTGACATCCTGCCAGGCTCCATCTGCTCTTTGCAGCTTGGAAAGCCTTTAGTCATATATGGACTGACTGCATCTCAGAGGCAGAGCTGAGAGTCGCTTCTGAGATGCTTTTGAAATGCGTCGTTTGTGACTTACGCCACATGTCAACAGGAACATGATGCAGTTTTGCCCAGTGCGATCTTCAGCTAAGGTTTACTTGACTTTTTGGTTAGGTTTAGGAAACAAAGCTGCTTGGCTAGGTTTAGGAAAAGATGACTGATTTTTTTTATAATTACAAACTTCATGGTCTCCTGGCTGAAAGTTCACCCAAACATTCTTCTTCAACCCTCCTCCCCTTCTTTAGTTTGCTTAAAATATTGCTGCCTGGTGCATCAGACACAGATGACAAAGGGATACCCAGTGCTTTAGAGAATGACACCAAGGGATCCTGACTTGGGTATTTAAGAAGACTGATGGGTTTCGTAGGTTTAGGGTAGTAGATTTTTTGGTTTGCTTGTTTATTTGTGTTTTTTTA
>JAUZTA010000005.1:2304888-2318065 GCA_034780835.1 Ctenochaetus striatus
GGTTGTTCTGATGCTTACTATTGTTCAAAAGAACAGAGAGAGAAAGTTTTTCAAATTCCAAGTTTTCAGGGTCAGACAGATGACTGCAAAAGGATCATACGGTGTCAGCTATTACTGCTGTTGTGCAGGGACACATTGTGCAAGATGTGTAACTTGGTAATAGTTTGATTATATAAAAATTCTTGGAACCAGAGTTTGCTCTAAAATACTAAGGTTTGGCAATTTAAAAATTGTTCTCTAAGGTGGAAGAAAGAAAGAGAGAGAGAAAGAGCATCATAAGAAATTATTCAGAGCCATGTCTCATCATATGAGGTGTGTATTGAGGAGGTGAATCAGATGATTGATTGTGGAGGTTTTGTTTTTCTGTGGTGTTTTTTGTTTTTGTTTAGTGCCTTTTATAGCCTGTTTTTTTTTAAAATACAGTTTTTGTTTAAATGCAGCAAATGATTGCATTTGATCATTGTTGGAAACCTGCAAATTGGCACAAATAAACATTTAATTGCTCCAACAGTTTAGTTCATTAAGAAACAGTTTCAGCCTTAGCAAACAAATCTGCAATTTATGAATGAGCCTCATAGACAAACAGTGACAAGAGGAAGGAAAGGACAGAAAGAAAACAACGGTAGAACCAAAGCTCCTGCTGAGTTCTGAGATCAGTTTGAGGTTTAGTTGCTACACAAACACACATGCAGACACACACCACACACACACATGTTCACTGTGTAGCTACAGCTACTTGGCTGGACAGCTGGTATATTGGCTGTTTGGACAGACAACACAAACAGTTCAGTGGTCACTTTGTGCAAAAAAAAGGAGATGAACGATCTGTTGGAACACTTTAGGTGGTAAAAGCTATTAAGTGATCAATAGTCGACCTTTGACCTAAGCTCTTGTACTTTGCAATGTCTAGTTGCACTTTCACAGTAATTTTACCCATGATTCTGAAGATAGCATGTTGTATAACATATATCCATCCACCATGATAAATCCTTGCTCCGTTGCAATTCTAATTATAAGACTTCTGGTCCCAAATATTGTCTGATGTACACACAGACCAGTCACCATTGGTAAACAACACATTCTGTTTTCTTTACAGTGGTATTTTGTGAGGACATTTTTTATTTGCTTTGTACTAGTTTCATGCGGCCAGACAAATTGCTTCTCTTATCGTTGTATTCATACAGGCCACAAAGTATTGGTTCTTCTTCTTCTTGTTCTTTTTATCATTAGGAAAACTGGTTTGATGTGGAATCTCGATACATCACTTTTGTATCGAACACTCCATCCTCTCAAATAACCTCTATATCTGAGCGCTTTTTGATAAACAGTGGAGCTTCTGCTGCATAATTCAGAGGTCCCAAAATTTCTTCTATTCTGGACCAAAATGAAAAATATAATCCCATCCCCTGGGTCCCATGCAGCCTCATTACTCATTGCCACTTGAGTCATGCAGGGACCCCAGCGGGGCTCGGACCATGAAATATTGTTGGTCCCAGCACTTAGTTTAAAAAAGAATAGGGTGCTGTCTACTGCATGTGTGGGCAGTGTGTTGCACTTGTGGGGCCGTGCCAGTCAGCAGGGAGATGCATTGTGCTTTGGCTTCTATTACCATAGTGAATGAGTATGACAGGGCAGAGATGTTATGACCCTGTCATCACAGAAATATGTTCCTCAGTATAACTAGATTGCTTCTGGTGAGAATGCATAATCAAGGCCAATTGCAAGGCCATCTTCTAATCTTTCCAGCAGCTGCACATGTTGACACATGTGTCACTTGCGCTTTATCCTGAGCACCTCAGCTGTAATGCAATCAGCTGATGTTTGCATTAAAAGGCAAGATAAAAAAAAATTATATCCTTGGACCATTTTCAAAGAAAATAATCTGCAGGAATTTCTCAGGGGAGCATATGTTTCTGCTTGAACCTTATTAAAACTGTGTAAATTGAATCTAGTCAGCCAAAAGCAGTGGAATTTAAATTTCTGAGATTAGCATTTTGGTGAATCAATAAAAGAAGCATCTCAAGGCCTTTTTACAGGATGGATTAATCTGTAAAAGATTCATCAGAGTTGCCCTGTGGGCAAAAGGTATCCTCCTACACCTCCCCTTCTCTAGTCTGTGTCTTCTAGGAAGGGAGACACTCCTGGCCCACAGTGAAAGAGAGGGCTTGATTGAAGGCTTATTTCCCCTTCCAACATAATCAGCAGCAACCTGCCTCCATTACAGGAGCGTATTAGCAGCTTATAGCAAGTTCATTGAAATGTGTTTAAGAAGTCCCTTCATCTCCAACAGATGTACCACAGTCTCCTGGGTGTCAGTGGGTATGTGTACCTCACACACTCATTCACACACACACACACACACACACACACAGAATGAGTGTATCTCCCGCTGCATCACAGACAGATTGAGAGCTATTTCTTAATGATCTCTTCCCCTGATATTACTATAGAAAACCATTTAGTTAGCAGCACCGCTCCTCAATAAAGTCAGAAGAGGTCTTGTAATTGCTTCACCAGGCCACAGCGGTAACGCTTCATTTTGCTGAGCAGCAACAGCATCATAAAAACAGTCCATCAAGCATCAGTGCTGTATTCAACCTCCTCTGGAACAACAGTGGACACTTTAATCTTTCAAGTCTCAAAACTGATGATTCTAATGAAATCATTTTAGACAAAAAATGTCAAATTTTCCCTGTTTTTCCAGTAACTATAATAAAAAACGTTATTACAATGTGTGTAAGGTTATTATTGAGAATCACATCCATGACAGACAGTATAAAATTTCATAGTCATATGCCATAATTTATCGTATTGATCTTCGTTTGAGTGGCCCCAGAGTTCACTATCATTTCTTACAGACAGTCATCTTGGCTCGGCCCTTGTGAATATGAACCATAATCTCTTTATGATCTTCTCCTTGAGGAAAATCAACACTAAACCATTCAGCTGCACTGTTCTGTTCCTCCAGCATGGTTAGATAAACACAGTGGAGCCTCAGTTACTACAGAGAATTTAGAAACCCCCAATTATCAGAGGATAAGCAGCAAGCAGGGTTAAGAACACAGCATGATTAAACTTCTAGCAAACTGCCAACTTGGACATATATTCAGCAAAATTAATTCATATTTTTTTAAAAACACTGCAGCAAATACTCCCCAGTCCGGATGCCTGTTCAAAGAGGACAGCATAGCTGCAGAAATACACGTTCTTTTTCAATAACATGTCATTTGAGTGGGCTTTTTGCAATTGCAATATTTCTACTTTTTTATGGTAACTACATTAGAGCAATCCTATTCATTAGGACAAGGTCTCCTGAGCATTCAAACTGGATGCACATATATGCTAATACTTCACAAAATAAATCATGCATATGGATGGGTTACATGGAATACAAATCTTATTGGTATTTCTGATTAGATCCTTTTTATGTATGTGCATTACTAAAGCAGTAATACCCCAGAGAATAGTCTGTTATTTACTGTTTACAGTAATTATGGGTATAAGACAGAATAGAGCCAGTGTACTTAAAATGACAAGTACAGAACATCCTCAAGGGTAAAAGGGAATTTATACAATAGCTCATAGACTGAATATAAGCTGTTAAGTTAAATTTCTGCAATAAAAAAGTGACTAAATTTAAGAGTAACAAACAAACTGTATCACTCAGTAACTCCCTGCTTTCTGTAAGAGATAGAAATGGATCAAATGAAGTCAAGTTGCAATGCTTTGTGAGAATTATCAGCATGTAGTTGTATGTTACTTTTGTCAGCATGTCTGCCTCAGATTTCTACAGTCCTGCTTATCTGTGTCTCTGTCTCTCTTAAGGTGCATCACCACTTTCCCAGTTCCTCTTTACCTGTTCGCTGGATGCTGTCACTTTTCTCCTTCCACTCCAGATCCTGAGACTTACGTCTACCCTGCAATTAGTTCATTTCCCTCAGCTGAGCTTTCCCACCCAGTAATTAGCCACTCGATGATAAACCAGTCCAGGTCCACTGTTTCTCTGCTAGCCTGTTAATGTTGTCCTGTGCCTCAAGTCTGTGAGACCCAGTAATCTGTTTTTGTATCTGATCTGTTCCTGTTTGTTTGGTTTTTTTTTCTTTCTGTCTGTTTTCTATTTTTCTGTCCTGGATTTACCTGGATTTTCACCTGCTGCCTGCTCATCAACTTACTATATCACATCAGATCACTGCCTTGCCTGCCTTGCCCCTCAAGATCTGAGATAATCAGTGCTACATTTGGCTGGTACTGAGGCTCAAATGCCATTTTGTTATGTACTTTGTTTGTAATTTACCCCTAATGTCAAGTTTATGTAATTCTTTTTGGGTTATTTTGCAGCTTTTGCCCTGATTCAAGTCTATATTGAGTAATATATCTGTAAATATGCAGTTAGCTAGCCTGGTCTCATTCCAAAGTCTTAAAACACCAATACTTGGCACGCTCCTCAGCATCTCACGCAGATGCACAAGGTTCCCTATAAATATTAGATGCTTGTAGCAATTGTTGCACACAGTATAGTAGAAAGACCCACAGAGGGGTAGGGAGGGTGTGGTGGCATACACGCATGACTTCACCCTTCATTTCTAAGACTTCCTGGCAGGAAGGTTTTGTGTTTTGCACTCAGACGCTACAGGGTACCTCTTCTCTCTGTGTCAGAATTTACGTGACATGACAAAGCTGCTTCTTTTTGACGAGCTGGGATCAATACAAGTCAAGATGGCACTCTAATATGGAAATAACAAAATTTATTTTTCAGCATCGTTTCCATTTAAGTGATTTATTTTGTGTTCCTCACTTGTGACGCATTAAGATCAAACCAATTTCCTTAACTACCTAGTAAATTTTAAACTCTTGTCTAGTCTTAAAACAAGTGTTGCGTAAAGGTCAAACATACATCCTTTACCATATGCCAGCTGAACAAAAGGTTTATTCTAAACAACCTTGAATGTCTATGTAATTTCTTTCCCATAATTTCACCATTCATGTGCGCTAGGCTGTCATTGCTTTAGATTGTGTCGTAAAACTTTTAATGTAATGGCACCCAAGAGACGTGATGATCCTCTGGTTTCTCTTTACAGGTATGACATCAACAAGGTTAGACATAAGCAGACTCCGTCAAACTGAAGAACAAACTTTTACTCACGTATAGGCGCAGTCTTCAGAGCAAAGTATCAAACAGTTATGCTGCAGCTACAAGTTGTGTTATAGATTCAGTCTAGTTTGCAATGAAAACTCAACTTCACGCACTTGTTGGTAATATTCACTCACCCATAATGTACGAGTACACTCTTTCATCCGCTCTTTACGACTCTCATGTATGAGATTTAGATGAGAAGAGGTGGGAGGATGGGTGGGCGAGAGGTAAAGGTTAACAGAGAGGATCAATAGCAAAGCCTCTGCTGACACATCTCCGAACAACTCCAACCACTATTTTAAAAAATCACTCACAACACACTCAAAGGCCGGCACTTACTGACTATCTACTTGGATGTAGGTGAGTGTATATGTATGTGTGCATGTGTGTGTGCATGTGTGAGTGTATTTTTAATTGGTGTGGCCTGTCCTTTGAGAGTTCCCCACCACTTCTCAAACAATTAGTTTAATGGAGCATTACTCCCATTTCTAGGTTAGCAAAGTCAATACATCGACATCCCACAGACAAGTGTCAGTGCAGCCACTCATACAGACATGGAAAAACTGCCGCTCACTTTAAATTACAGAGCCCACGCAAAGTGCACTCTGGTAAGCAAAAATCCCCTGATAGAGGTAGTGTGATTCCTGGGAGCATTAGACGTTTGGGAAACTGATTTTTTGAGCAAAGTAGACAAACAAGAGTCTCCAAAGCACAATGTTTACAACACAACACATGCAACTGTTCCAAAGACAAGGCACAACTGCTGACATGCACACACTGTGTGAGGTGCACATGTCAGCAGTTAGCAAAACTGCAAGTTATACTGTACAGCTGTTTCTCATTTCAAAATTCAAATTCAAATTTGATGATGTTCCCAATTTCTTATCCTTTCAACATGATTTGATTTTGTCATAAATAAATGAAATTTGACTTATCAAAAATAATATCATTTATTTAAAATTAGGTATGTCTTATTTAATTAATATTTTAATTGAAGTTTAAACTTGGACTAGTCATGTCGTCTTAAAGAAAAAAAACACCCAGAAAACAGTCACAGCCAAAATGATCAAATGATGTATATTACATAAGACATTTTAAATCATTTATCAGACTGTTAATTCGTTAATGACCCATTCATATATTAAATGCTACTTAATATTGCTAAAGAAAGTGGCAGATCCTTTTACTTGTCTGAAAAGCACTAATTGGTCTGTTGTCTAAATACATTTCAGATTAATTCATACATTAGCAAGCATCCAAACCTCTCAAGGGGTTACTCTATGTTCCCATGATCAAAACCAAGCAAGGTGGAGCAGCCTTCATTCTTTATGCCTCACATCTGTGGAACACGCTTCCTGAATACCTAAACTGTCATTCAAAATCAGGGCTTAAATATTACTGTTGAGCAAGGCTTTCCAGTAAACTAGAAACTTAACCCGCTTTTAATCTGTGGCCATTTAGGCTCTCTTCTTACTTAATGGTCCTTAAATGCAGTTTAACCATTTGCTCATTCTCTCATTTATATGTATTCCCATGCCTCTGCAAAGCACTACGACTTGTCTTGTGTCTGCACGGTGCTGTAAAAAACTTACCTGATCTTGCTAAGATGTGTGGCACTCCCTGCTGGGTTTCATAAACATCATTACCCTACAAAACATGCCATGTATTATAAGGTAGCACAGTTGCACACTTGCTGGAGAGGAACCCTTAGCAGTATTGCAAAGTGATCTGATTGGAGGAATTTAAGCAATTGAGACAGGCAAGAAAATGAAAAGTACATGAGCACTGTGGTGTGAGAATCTTGAGAGGCAGGTGCGTCTAAAAGCAGAGAAAAATAAAAAATATGATAACGAAAAGAAAAAAAAGCTAAGAACTACTTTAGGTTGCTATTTTAGGTTGGCCAATCCTAAATAAAAAGAAATCCTGAACAAATAAAGCATTTCTGGCTACAAAAGCAAGTCATGATGACATGCAAGATCAACAGTGAGTATTATATGTATTACATAATTGATATGTTGTGAGAAAATGATTTGAAAAATAGAAGTCATTTCCTTATAAGTGTGCAAGGCAAATGTTTTCCGGTCTGAACGCTCAGCATTATTTTATTTAGGGATTTACAGTAGCTGAAGGCAAACTGAGACACATCATCCAAAAATGCACCATATTTATCCTCGCTCCTACTGACAGTGGAAATGAAATCTTGCTGCAAATTTCACCAGGGTATTCATTCCACGTCTCACTCCTCATACGGGCAGAGGTTGGAAGTTTATTCTTTTCCCTGATCTCAAAGCTAAAATGCTTAAAATGCCGATGGTAAAAGGAGAAAGATAAAAAAGGGACATTTGGATTTACTTTAATCTTGCCACTCAGATTTTTGCACCCATTCCTAAAGCACTTGAAAAACTGACACGCAAGCAAGTTCTCCTTTATTAATTCAGCATGGCTGCCTCGCTCCTTTGTTGTTTGTGTCTGAAGTGTAGGCTCATGTGAGCTGTGTGTACAAGCTATTGTCTTACTCCTCTCGACCCTCAGGTTACAATGTGCATCCACTCAATCCTGCTGCAGCTGCAGCTGATGTTTCTGAGGTCTGTTGAAGGTTTGTTCTTTAACCATCTGTCTCTCACTTTCACTCTTCCCCTCTTTCTCTCTCTCCAAATGGATGTGTTTTGATTCTTTTTTGTTTGTTTTTTTTGTTTTTGCTTCACTCAGGCAAATTCAATAAGCAAGTAGATTTCAAACCGTGAAACCAAACCAATACTGAGTAAACATTGCATCCAACAACTCATACATATCTGATCCTTAGGGTTAGAATGCCCACCATGATGAATGAGCTCAGTTTCGCTCAGCTGCACAGGGGTTAGATTTTACAGTCTGCAACTTTACTGTTTTTGTTCACTCTATCCACTCATATCATCAGCATCAGGCAGCTGGCAGAGACAAAATTAGCAACGAGCTCATAACCATTAAAAACAATCAGTAGCTAAGGTGCAAGGTATGTTTCTCAGAATTTGGTAGAGACAGAATAAGGGCCAAATGAACGCCTAACATTTTGACCATAGCAAATTTGATACAGTGATAACATGACAGCATAATGATGACTGGCTGTTGTACACAGGCTAAAGATCAAATAGGAGCAGGTTTAAAATATCACAAATGATGTACAACATGTGTTGTTATAGTGACTTTTAAGGATAAAGGACAAGGAATCCTTCAGAATGTCTTCTGTTGTGACGACTTGGCACAGCGTACTTGCCTTAAGCACTTACTGTGTGACAACAACAGCAAAAGAAGAGTGAGTAGTGTATCTGTTTATGTCCTGGGTTGGTGTGATCAAAGCCAAGTGTGAAGCTCTGACATCAGATGTCTGATAAGGAGCACTGCTTTCACAAACTGTTACCGAGAAAAATCAAACCAAAACTGCGACACTAACAACGTGAATTCGATAGCTTGGTGTGCTTTTTAGTCACTGGTTTACAACCTTCAAAAGTTCTGCCAGGATTTGTTGCCATTTGATATTTCTGCTGACATTAGGGCTTCTAATCTTGTAAGACCGCCTGTGATATGTTATTCTAATCAGAGCAACAATGGGTGTCAGGCGGCCTCTGTTTGCAGCGGGTGCTGGGCTATATCTGCAGTCTCTGTAATCCTCCACGCACCACAGGACGGTTCAGGACCCTGTAGATGGCGGTAAATATCAGACGTGTTTGATATTCTCAGAGCAGCCGATGATTTGATTGTTGTGGTTAAGACTAAATCTGGACTGTAAATGTCTCAGAGATGCTGGGGCCATGTTATCACCCACTGTTGACTGCCATTACAGAGGCCTCTCTCATTCTTCCTTTCATTGTTCTTAGCTGCCCTCATTTTTCACGCTTTTTCATGTTAAGTCTAAACAGTATTTTGTTTGAAAAAAAGCACATGCATCTTTGTCTTGATGTTCTGAAAACGTTAAAAGTTAACACAACCAGCCCTTAGGTTTTATGACCAGACCCGAACAACCATGAAGCATAATGCAGACATTTCTTCCACACTTGCAAAAGGGTGACAATTATTAAACAAAAATGTTTCCTTTAAATCCCTGTTTTAGAGATTAATTTATAAGTTTCATACTGTAAGTGTTAATTCTCTGGACGCTAGTTAGTGCAACATTTCCCTCTGAGGTGTCATAGTAGGCAAATGTGTCTGCTTTTGTGACCTTTGTTCATATTGTTTCTTTATTATCATTTAATATTTTATCCTCAACACCATTTGGGAGTAGACAGACATTACTGGTGAAGCCAATTTTGTAATGAGCACATTTATACCATGAGACTTCTGTATCTCTTTATAATGTCTTAGCCTTAATAATGAGGCCCATTTGCTACACACATTACTGCTCTTTTGCTGATTTTATTCCTAGCACCACAACGAGGGAAAGTCTAAATTTGAAATGTTGGAAAGTATTTAATGGTCCACATTAGATTCAAATCACTCTCTTTTAGCCTCAGTCCATTTAGGGCTTCAAGGAAGTTATTAGGGCTTCTGTGTTGGTAGGAAAGAAACTAAGGTTTTCAAAATGGAGGTAAAAATTATTCTATTGGGGTGTGTGTCTCACAGCATATGCTGTCTTAATGCTGTAAATGTCGATTTTAATGTTGTTGTGTAACTGCTGCATGTTTGAGCAATTACTGACATGACAGTATTTAGTTCAGCTTTTCCTTTTAATGCTTTTTTTTTTTTTTGTCCGAAATTTAGGTGACACATGAGGGTGTGTCCTGTGGGAAGCCAAGGATCAAACTGACACACTTTAACACAGTTTTCTTTCTCTTTATTCATACCACATTTTCATTTGGACAGAAAACTGCCCAAAGATACTTTGGAAATTTGGCTGTAATGTTTAGTGCCCGAATTATTGGGAACTAGCATGTCGCATGGTAAGCAGCTGAGAGAAAGTGCTATAAGTTTCGTAGAAATCAGTTTATTCATAAGGGTATGGGACAAACTGAAATTTTAACCAGAGGCCAGGATTAAAAGTCGGGGTCATGCATTCAAAGTCTCAGATAAATGTATGTCAGACACCACATATGAACAAAGTTTTATGCTAATTTGATCAGTCAGCATATTAGTGAACCCACAAGAATAAAGTAACCTCAAACATGCTCCTTTGATAACAGTTCAAAGAATCCCATTCCAAATGCAACAGACTTAGTCTGATATCTTAGTGAGTTAATATTAATGAGGCAGTCGTGTTCAGTCAGTCCTCGTCAAAGATAGACCGGGACAGCAAAGTCCTAAATTTATGCTAATACAGTCATGCAGGTTAATTTAAGGACAGATCAGCAAAAAGATGAAAAGGCAGAGAGACCTGAAAAGTCCTTAACTTCGAACAAAAGAAGGATTCAGAGAAAATTGGTGAACAACAAACCTTCAATGCCTTCAAAGATCTACTCATAAATTATCAATGAGGAATGTGCCACAGTTAAAAGGAATCTCCTGACCACCAACCTATCATTGTTATCACAACTTGCAACCACACTTTTTTACCCTAGGTCATCAGCTCCATCATACATTGGCAATGAAACATTACTGTGGTTCTACTGCTACTGGGTGTTCTTCTGCTTAGCCTTACACATTTCAGTTAAGTAAAGTAACCATAAAGCCAAAATCTATAGGTATTCTTAATGGTGTGTAAGAGTTTGTCATTTTGTGGAAAACAAACAAAAATTGATGAGTCACTGTGTCCTCTGGGTCTTCCTCACTTTTGCCTCCAATGAACACTTTCTGGGCTAGTCATCATAGCAGCATTGATGTTTAAAGAGAACATGGTCTTACAACTTTTACAAAAACACAGCATGACTCTTTTATTTTATAACTACAGAACTTTATTAACCAATTTGGGTCAATTCTGATCATATTTTACAGACTGAATATATTTGGGTTTTCCCTCACTGTTGTTCTACGGCTGCTCAGTCCAGCAGATAGGTAAATGGACTGTATTTATACAGCACTTTGCCTGCCTTTTAACTTATCAAAGCACTTTACAACACAAGTCATTATTCTGCTATTTATACACAAATAGCAGCTGGCTTCTCAACAAAGCATTAACCTGCTAATCATACTTATACAATCACTCACCGACTGAACAGAGATGATCAGCTCTCACAGACACAACACTAGTATTGCTAGTTGTTGGTGTAACCACTTAATGCTGCAAACTGTACTGGAGTCAGCAGCAAACCAGCTGAATTGACAGACAGTGCAGTGCAGAGTTTACTAGTGAACAGCTTCACTTGCAGTAGCGGCGGGTAGCTAGGTAGCCAGTCAGCTAAAGTTAGCATTTATATCACTTAATTCAGTCCAGGATATCATGAGCCAGACATGGCAAGTAAAACACCTTACTGTATTAAGGTGTAACCTATCCTTAAACTGGACTTTGGTGATCTCATAGGTGCTCTTGTGCTTTCTGGTCATGTTCTTTGGAGGCTCTTGGTGGGCAGAGTCAGCTAACAAGAGAAACCGGTCATCTAGGCAACTAATCTGCATGGCAGGGCAGCACACAACCCTATTGGGTACTGTAAACAACGATTAATACCTGCGACATGTCCCTTCTTGGCTGCCTGTTTTTTACAGAAAACATACAACTAAATTTTGCATTCTGTTTTAAGGAAACTTTCAGGAACATAGAGAGTCACTAATAGAGTCATCTTTCACTCTGTCTCTTTAGCTTGAGCAGTATGTACCAGGCTTACAGAGTCCCACCACTATTTATTTGGATCAATAACACATGTATTGGCTTTTCTTCTGGCGTTGCACTTTGTGGATCGATAAGACAATACTGCTGCGTGGTGCTCTGAACTCATTACACACAGACTAGCATGTTGGGCACACCTAATTCTTACAGTAAAGATCTAAAGCTGGAAATGTTTCTTTAGGGAAGTCATTCATTTCTCTAGTCTGTAAAAGTTGTTCGATACTGGCTTGTCAAGAGTGCTGGAGCTTTTGCAGTGTTTGTATGTGTGCAGAGTGCATGCACTATGCTCTCAGGTTTCTTAGTGCAGCAGAAAGTTTTGAAAAATACCTTTTCTGCTCAGCACCTTTCAGGAGAAAAAGTATTGCCTGGTTGCTCATGGGGCTTTATCAGAAATCAGTGAAAAGCTGTTTTTTCTGCTTTGCAGACAAGAGGAAAAGAGAAATTGATCACCTAAACTATTCCCAGGTGTCAGGTTTAAGCAGCTTTAAGAGAGGCTTTCTGTCATAGCTGCTTATTTCCCTCAATGCAAACAGCGGAACTTCTCCCCAGGCTCTTTAGAATTGCCAAAGTCATTTGACGAATCATTTTCTCCAAGTGATGTGGTTGTAAAGTGGCTGTGTGCATGGGCTTTCATTCCACTCCTAATAACACTGAGCTGAGCTGAACTGATCAGGGATGAGATGAGAAAATAGATTGGACCACACTGAGCTTTGTGATGGCCTCACATAAAATGGCTGCAGTGTTGAAGAGGGTGGACGTGACTAAGGAAAAATCAGGTCAGTTGCACTGTAATGGACAGAGAAACGGAATTGTTCCAGATTATTAGTGGAGCTGCTGACAGTATTTAAAGCACACATGTTCAAATTTTCTACCATCTCGAATCATTTGCATGAAATACAGATATTCATCTACATGCTGATTTGGCAAAGAAACATTTTTTGGGTTTTCACAGAACCAACTGACACACCTGGCCTAATACAAAAATATTTCATTTTCTAGTCCTTAACCTCATTTTTTATTTTTCTGAGAGGTTTGCATGTTTGTTTAAGTGCTCCTTGTAAGACACAAACACGTTTTACTGGACAAACTTTGTGTCAGTTCTTGGTTACTACTTCATTCTCATGAGTATGTATATGTAGCAATTGTTCAACCCAAAAATGCTGCTCTCTCTTTTGTAATGACTAAATATGACATATTTTGGGGGATTTGGTGAACTGGCTGCATATTACTTATACAACAGTTTTGGCCCACTTGAGACTTTTGTCCATGTCTATACAAAAATTCTGCTGGAAAATATAAATGAAATCTCTTGT
>JAUZTA010000005.1:2477606-2491406 GCA_034780835.1 Ctenochaetus striatus
ACGCCGGTTACCAGCAACGAGCCAAGTAGGAAACTAATCCAGCTCTCCCAACTACGGTTCGGAGACAGACTGAACCAGAGGAGGTAACACTGGGGGCTCGTCTGGGATATAAAAAGTTTGCCCAAGAGAGAGAAGAAAAAGAGAAAAGAGCCACGTACGAGGGACAACATGGCAGCTAACGGAGGTAACGCTAATGTTGCTGCAAGGAGACACACAAAGCTAATCAGCCCAAACGTTAGCACCAATCCGTTTTTAACGGACATCGGAGAGACAGTCCGAGCGGACGTGGACTCGGCCGATCCAGCGGGCGGCACATACCTCAGCGGCGGAGAGAGCAGCAACCCTTTCCTAATTAGCATGGAGCTAACCACCGGAGCAACGGAGTTAGCTGCCGCAGCTCCACCCCAGACGGCGCTGTTCACCGGAGCATGGCCACCGACTCCGCCTTCTTCAGTACCGGCAAAATCTCTGCTTACACCAGCAAGACAGAAGAGCACAGAGGGCAGTGAGTTTGTGTTTTCCCCTCAATATAGTAATGACTGTTCCCAGAATATGGCCTCTACCCCGGCTGCAGCCGCGCACTATGGCGCGAAAAATAGCTTTGATCAAACGTTTAACTGCCACCCGGCTAACCCGTTTACCCCTGTGAACAATCACTATGCCACGGTACATGCCCCGTCCACCCCAGCCCATGCATCAGTCTCACAGCCTGCTATGTCCCCCTTCACGCCATGTATGCCCCACTCTGTGAGATGTAGCTATACAGACCAGGCTCAGGATTATTATTTAGCCACCTGCCATGATGAGAAACTTAATAAAGTTAAACAGCCTGGCCCCTGTGGTTGTGGACAGTCTAGTGACAACAGAGCCAAGCCTGCACCGCAACGTTTTTCCTCCTGCAGAGCGCGGGGCGATGACTGTATGGGCAGCAGCGACGATGAACAGTATGAAAGGAGAGAGAGAATTCCCACATTACTGCCTGGTCACTTTGATGGGTTGAGCTCATGGAAGGACTTTCTGCAGGTGTTTGAAAGCTGTGCACATGCTAATAATTGGTCAGAGAAAACTATGGCTGTGCAGCTCAGGTTCAGCCTCACTGGTGCAGCTGGAGCTATCGTTCACAAGAACCCTAGATCTGCTCAATGGAGTTATCAGCGGATCGTGGATGAGGTGGACGCTGCCTATGGGCCATGTTCAGAGCATGCCGCCGCCATAGGCATTGAACTGAGGCAGAGAGTCAGAGGCCCGGGTGAAGCACTGCATAGTTTGAGAGATGATATCCTGGAGAAAGTTTCTATAGCGTATGCTGATCGTACAGAGAAGGAGCAAGACATCATCAGTGTGGAGATCTTCACCAACGCCTTGGCTGACGCTGAGATGGTTCAGAGGCTGCTAGAGGAGCAACCTCGCAACCTGGCCAGAGCATATGAAATAGCACAAAGATACGAGACCACCAGAAGAGCTGCCAGAACTGTCACGCAGCTGATGCAACCAGGTCACCGGAGTTCAGCAGAGCAGAGAGCCAGAGCAGCTATGGTACGTGAAAATGCAAGTGTAATGATGTGTGATGAGCCAGTGGGGGTAGCTGCTGGGTCCACCAATCCACCCACTAGAAAACCCAGACTTCACCAGCAGTGGCAGCCCAAGAAAAGCAGAAATGTCAACATGAACGCATTGGAGGTCGTCTGCCGCAACTGCTCTGGTCTAGGGCATCTTCAGAGGAACTGCCCTTCTCCCCGTCGACCCAAACAGCACAGTCCAAGCATCAGCCCAACCCCAGCTCCTGACCCAGGTACAGTGGTTACCTGTACCAAAAGCCTGGAAAGCGAGATGAGTGTTAAGATCATAATACATGGACTGGAAATGTGTGCTCTGTTGGACTCTGGTGCTCGCAGAAACGTGCTGCCTCTCCACCACTTTGACTCCATCCCTGTTGAGTCCAGACCCCCAATACAGCCATCTATCGCACAGGTCCTGCAGGGCATCGGACCCGAGGGCTTGGCAGTCATCGGAGAAGTCACTCTGCCAGTGCATGTTGGGAGCAGAGTAACTAATGTGAATTTCATCATGGCCGACACAGTTGAGAGCACTGAGGTTATCCTGGGGCACCCTTTTCTGCGGCAGGCACACGCCCACTTGGACTATGGCCGGAGAGAAATAACCCTCTTTGGTGAGAAGGTCCCCCGCTATAACCCAAACCACCAGCCTGAGGCCTACATTGTCAGAGTGGCCCGCGCAACTGTGATGGAGCCAGGCCGTGAATATGTGGTGCCCGGCACTGCCCGCCGTCGCATTGCTACTGATGGAGACATGATGCTGAGTCCCACCAAAGGCTTCATCGAGAAACACCATGTGTTGGTGGCCCGCATCGTTGTTCAAACGCAACAATCTACCAACATCCCCATTAGAGTCTTCAATCCTGGCACTGTGCCAGGACTGTGTGGCACTGTCGTCCTAAAGAAAGGAGCTGTGGCTGGACTCCTTCAGCCAGCAAAAGTTATGGAAGAGGCCGAGCTCCAGCCAGAGGGGGTTTCAACAGTGTCTGAGCATGTTAATCCTGTTTCTTCTTCTGTCCCCAGCCACCTGCAGTCCCTGTACGCAGAGAGCTGTGCCAGCCTGTCAGAGACTGACCGTGCTAAGATGGCCTGCCTGTTGCAGTCATACAGTGATGTCTTCTCCACGGGGCCCACAGATCTTGGCTGCACCAACCTCGTACAGCACGATTTCCTGACCACGCCAGGACCACCTGTAAAACAGCCCCCACGTCGCATGGCCAACGATAAACAGCTTGCAGCAGACCAGCAGGTGCAGCAGAGCCTGGAGAATGGTATAGCACAACCCAGCAACAGCAGTTGGGCTGCACCGATAGTGATGGTAAGGAAGAAAGACCAGAGCCCACGACTATGTGTGGATTACAGACCTTGAAATGAAAGAACAAGAACAATTAAAGACGCTTACCCACTGCCTCGTATCCAGGACACACTAGACACACTCTCCACTGCAAGGTACTTTAGCACACTAGACTTAACATCAGGCTACTGGCAAGTAGAGATGACACCAAGGGCCCGTAAAGCTGCTGCATTCTGCACCCGTAAAGGGCTTTTCGAGTGGAACGTGATGCCATTTGGACTTTGTAACGCTCCAGCTACGTTTCAAAGACTTATGGATCGTGTTCTTGCTGGGCTGCAGTGGGAGACATGCTTGATGTATCTAGATGATATCATCGTTCTGGGGCGGGATGCTACTAAAGTGCTGGAGCGTCTCAGTCAAGTGTTCACCAGGTTACGTGAAGCCAACCTTAAGCTGAAACCTTCCAAATGCTGTCTGTTCCTGGAGCAAGTGGCTTATCTGGGGCACATTGTCTCTGCCAGAGGAGTCGCCACCGACCCCCAAAAGGTGCAGAAAGTGATAGAGTGGCCAAGACCCCAAAATATCTCAGAGGTACGTCAGTTTGTTGGCCTGGCCTGGATTTTGCCACAATTGCTAAGCCGCTCCACGAACTCACCAAAAAGTATGCACGTTTCAACTGGACGGATGAGTGCCAGGAGGCATTTGAGACCCTGAAAAGTCGACCGACAACAGCACCTGTGCTAGGTTATCCCCTTGACAGTGGCAAGTTATTTCTCGACACCGATGCCAGTGATTGGGGAATCGGAGCAGTCCTTTCCCAAATGCAGGGGGGCGAGGAGAGGGTCCTGGCCTATGGGAGCAGGCGGCTGTCAGCTACGGAGCAAAATTACTGCACCACAAGACGTGAGCTCCTGGCCGGGGTGGAGTTTACATCACACTTCAGACAATATCTGCTGGGGAGATCATTCACCCTCCGGACTGATCACAGCAGCCTGCGCTGGTTGACCAAGCTGAAAGAACCAGAGGGCCAGCTTGCCCGCTGGCTGGAGAAACTGGCAGAGTACGACTTCCAGGTGGTCCATCGGCCAGGGAGACACCACCAAAATGCTGACGCCCCCTCCAGGAGACCGTGCCGAGAGTCATGTCCGTGCATGGTGCCGGAGCCTAACCTGAGCGTCCAACTTCAGCATAAGGCAGTGCAGTGCAGCCCAGATGATATTCAAGTTGAAGGGGTTGCCATAGCGACCTGTGCAGTGCAACCTCCAGTGGGGGTAGCGGAGCCTGATGACGGCTGTGAGGGCTGGTTAACATCTGAGCCAGAGTCTGCCCCAGTGGGGGTAGAGAACACCTCCAGAGAGGACAGCTGCAACTATGCTCTCACCCATCCAAGCATCCACAGAGTAGGTGAACCACCTCACACCAACCTGTTCTGTGGTTGGACTCAAGAACAGTTGAACCACGCCCAACTAACTGACCCAGATATAGCGCCAGTGAGAGAGTGGATGGACGCAGGAAA
Source organism: Ctenochaetus striatus (assembly GCA_034780835.1). NCBI lineage: Eukaryota > Metazoa > Chordata > Actinopteri > Acanthuriformes > Acanthuridae > Ctenochaetus > Ctenochaetus striatus. The sequence continues at coordinate 2,481,973 of JAUZTA010000005.1, forward strand.
CTGACCATCATGGACTGATACAGCACACTGCAGTCCAGCTACCAAAACCTACTGGGCACAATGGAAACGACTTTTCCAGAAAGACGGAGTCTTGCTGAGGAAATTTTACTGCTCAGAAGGCAAAGTGTTCTACCCCCAGATTCTACTGCCCCGCATGTACTGTAGCTCTGTGATGGAGCAGATGCATGATGGTCCTGTGGGCGGTCACTTTGGGGTAGAAAGGACTCTAGCACGTCTTAAGACCAGATATTTCTGGTATAACATGAAAGATGATGTCACACTGTGGTGCCGTACCTGCACCAGTTGTGCTGCCAGGGCCCGGCCAAAGAAAACTCCTCAGGCTGCTATGGGCACAGTGCGGGTTGGAGCACCCATGGAGAGAATCGCAGTTGATCTGATGGGACCCTTGAACGAGACAACCAGACATAATCGCTACATAATAGTGGTGCAGGACTACTTCAGTAAGTGGGTGGAGGCCTACCCGGTCCCTAATGAGCAGGCAACAACCGTGGCTGAAAAGATTGCCTCAGAGTGGGTATGTAGATATGGGGCCCCACAGTGCCTGCACAGTGACCAGGGCACTAATTTTGAATCAGCTGTCTTCCAGGGGATGTGCGAGCTGCTGGGGATTGACAAAACGCGGACAACACCTTTTCATCCCCAGTCTGATGGCCAAGTGGAGCGCTTCAATGCCACCCTCCAGTCAATCTTGGCCGCCACTGCTGAGTGTTGCCACTGGGATTGGGACCTTATGATTCCTTTTGCAGTGATGGCTTATCAGGCGACAAAGCACAGCTCCACCGGTCTGACACCCAACATAATGCTCTTCGGGAGAGAAACAACTGAGCCAGTCGACTTGGTTGCTGGTCTCACTCCTGATGCTGAAAACCCCATGACCCATCCGCAGTACGTCCAGCAGCTCAGAGAACAGTTGGAGCTCTCACACCAGCTGGCACGAGAGGCTTTGGGAAAATCTGTTGAACGGGCCAAACGACAGTACGACAAAAACATCTGTCAAGTCCAATACAAAGTCGGAGATGCAGTTTGGCACCTGATAAAAGGCACCAAGAGGGTGAAAAACAGAGTAAGAAAGTTCCTACCATCCTATGAAGGTCCCTATTTCGTTGTGGGACTGCTAGATGACTTGGTCTACAGGATTAAGAAGAGCCCAAGAGCAAAAACCAAGGTAGTTCACCATGACAAGCTAAAGACCTACCACTCCAGAGCCCCGCTGAATAACAGCTGGGTTTTTCAGGATGCTGACGCCTGGACGCCTGTGGAGGTGCTGCCACCGTTACCAGACTCTGGATCCTTCACTCCGGATGTCGGGCCCAGTGAGCTGAGAGAGACCCCATCAGACGCTGAGGATACAGCCCTGGAGTCAGTTCAAGGCCTCTACTCGCCATCACCGGATCAGAGCAGCAGCCAAGTTCCTGACCTTCCTCCTCAGCCTCAACTGGATGAGGCTGGGACCTGGTCTTTTGCAAGGGGACCAAGCCATCGTCCTCCTTTGAACTTTATGCCTCTTCGAAGTTCCCAGAGAAGTCGCAGACCACCGGACATGTTTGGTGACTGGGTCACTGAACTGAGTTAAAAAGGATCTACCCCAAGGTAGGGTGTGGGCGGATCGCTGCCCTCCTTGGAGAAAAAAAAAAAAAAAAAAAAAGAAAAGAGCTCCAGAAATGTTCAAAGCTGTAAATGTTCAAAGAGATTTGTATATTTTTGCATATTGTTCCTTTCAGGGGCCTATTAGTTAGCTTGTTGACAAGAGTAATTTGGGCACTGTTTACCTTTGCATTTTAGTCTTGATGTCCTGCATGTTTATGTTCTAAACTGTTTCGATTTCAATAGAGGTGGACACATGCTATTGAAGAAAAAAAAGCTCACTTTGCTTATATGTGTAGCTAAGGTGTAGCCTCATTTTCCCCTTTTTGAGTCTGATGTCTAAGAGTAGTATCACATAAAGGTTTGATTTAAGTAGTCTTAATGACCGCATCACTCCTTTTCAAGTGTGTGTATACTTTAGATGTTATATTTTGCGTATGTTTGGTTACATTCTTACAGGAAGGTTATGCAGTATACTTACACTGACATTATACAGGCATTGTTTTCACCTGAAACTGTTTTACCTCAAGAGGAGGACTCATTCAAAGACTGTGGGAAACAAGGGTTGTGATGTGGCATGTTTTCATTCATAATGTCTTATGTTTACCTTCTTTAGGAGTAATGTGCTGGAGTGATGTTAAGGTTTTAATCATCATCCAGAGTGGGGGTAGTGTTACTGGCCAGCCCTGCCCCTTTAATGCGGTGACAGGCTCTGTGTGTGTGTGACGTAGACGGCCGAAGAATGAATGAGAGGGGGGAAACCCGTGCGAGTACCGGTGATGTAGAAGGAGTTCTGCCGCAGGGATATATCGTTTTTCGCACGTAGTTAACAGTGTCCACGATTCGGCCCAGAGTTACAAGAACTGTTCTTGTTGCCCTCAATAAATGTGCAGTTGTGCACAAAGAGCATCTTTTCTCCTTTTCCTTTTCTTTCCCACACTTTTGGCCCAGACTCCTAGACGCCGGTTACCAGCAACGAGCCAAGTAGGAAACTAATCCAGCTCTCCCAACTACGGTTCGGAGACAGACTGAACCATAGGAGGTAACAACATGTTTAAAGAATCTTTATCAAAGGAACTCTCCCAGACACATTAAGACTAGCTTTAATAACCCTTATATTAAAACCAAATAAGCCCCCAACTGAATGCTCATCTTACAGACCAATTACTTCAGTGGGATGTGACACAAAAATACTCTGTAAAGCGCTTTCAAAAAGGTTAGATAAATATCTTCCCCAGCTGATTAACGATGACCAACAAGGTTTTGTACAAAAAAGGCAAGGTTACCATAATATTAGAAGAGTCTTGAATATACTTCATGAGAAACATGATGCAACGGACACTGTGATGCTTTCAATAGATTCTTCCCAAGCATTTGATAGAATAGAATGGGGTTATCTTTTTGACGTCCTCCCGAGATATGTACTAGGTGAAGTTTTTCTTAAATGGATTCTGTTGTTGTATACAAACCCAAATGTTGTGATTCTTACCAACAATACAACATCAAAACCCTTTAGTTTACAAAGATCTACCCAACAGGGTTGTCCTCTATCACCTTTACTATTTACATTAGCAACAGAGCCTCTAGCTATGGCTGTAAGGGAACACATGGGAATATCAGGTATTATGGTTGGGGGGATGGAACATCGTATTTCACTGTTTGCAGATAATATATTTTTCTTGACAAACTTAAGAAATAGTATTCCTGATTTGATAGGATTAATCGAATATTTTGGAGGTTTTCCTGGTTATAAAATTAATAATTAAAAATCTATACTAATGTTCCTTAATAAGGAAGAACGACATAATCCCATAATAAATACCCCATTTATGACGACAACTGAAGGATTTAGATATTTAGGTGTTAAAATAACTCCTGAATTAAACAAAATAACCTTGGTAAACTACAATCCCCTGTTAGAAAAAATAACTGAAGCACTGAATCGCTGGTCCACTTTGCCCATATCTATGATTGGGTGAATAAATCTAATTAAAATGACTGTTTTACCACAATTTTTATACTATTTTCAAGCACTCCCACTGCCATTACCAAAGATGTTTTACGATAAACTTAACAAATTACTTGGCCAGTTCATTTGGAATGATAGGAGAGCCAGACTTGGTCTTAAACTACTGTATTTGCCTTATGAGAGGGGAGGGCTTCAACTTCCCAACCTTAGATGGTATTATATGGCTGCCCAACTAACCTCAGCATCCTACTATTTCTGTACTACAGCACCTCCTGCCTGGGTATACATTGAACGTGAATCCATTCCACTGCCATTAAGTTCATATATGTACTCTTCAGACCTTAAAACATTAAAAAGATGTACAAGAAACCCTTTCCTTAAAAATACCATCTTAGTCTGGCATGCAGCACATAAACATATAGGTGACATGCCTATATTATCTCAGTTTGCTCCCATTTGGGGAAATAAAGAATTTCCACCTGGCAAAAAAGACGGAGGATTTAGGTTGTGGCACACAAAAGGTGTACAGAAAATAATGGATCTTTATGAAGATAGAGTTTTACTTTCTTTTAGTCAATTGTGTCAAAGATATCAAATTCCTAAAAAACACTTTTTCAAGTATCTACAGCTAAAAAGTTATATGTCATCAAAAAATAAATGGATAATGTATCTGCCACCTTTATCACAACTGGAGGAAATAACAATAGCCAACATAGGAACAAAAGGCTGTGTATCTAAATACTACGACCTATTAGCTGCACATAGTAACGAATCAACACTAGATAAACTAAAGGCATGGAAAATTGACATACAAGAAGACATTGATGAGACAGACTGGTATGAAGCTTGCTTAAAGGCGCAAAAACAAACAATAAATACAAGGTTCCAACTACTTAAATATGAGTGGTTGATGAGAATGTACATAACTCCTGTCATACTTCATCATATGTTGTGGTATATTGTGAAATGGCCCTTCTAATAGTTAGATATTGTACTGTATAGTGTCTGGTATGTTCTTCTTTCAGTGTTTAACATTTCTCCTCTCTTGGGGCCTCATCTCTTCATACTCCCTGATACAGTGTGAAACATCCTGTTTGTCTGATAATATATGGCCTTGATGTAAAAGCCTGGCTGCAGCTGCAGCCTCTTCTTATTATGGCAATGTTTATGGAACAGGACAACTATCCTATGTAGCATATGACTTTGAGGGATAACGTACATGTAGGATTACATTCCAGAACGCTTAGAGATGTCTCCACTAGGGTTATAAAAAGTGGAGTGTTTGGTACTGTACCCCGGAGTTTCACAATGGCTTCGAACGCTCCCTCAGGTTGTCCGGAACACCTGATAGATACTGTACTTTATTGTAATAAACATCATTATATGCAATCAAGTCAGTGTCAGCGGAGATTTCTTCACCAGCACTTCTACAGCATCGAGAAGATACCACATTGACTTTATGGCTTTCAACATCTTGTTTTCTGGAGACAGAAGTGCCTATATCTGTTTGGCCAAGCGGAAGGATATCCATTGCTACCAAGAACTGCAGGACCCCTAGCACATTCCTGGCTGCTGCCGTCACTCAGAATGGTTACATCCTTATATATGCATAAGTGCAATCCTTAACAGAATTTTAATGAAGGTGTTATACAAAAATTTTATTGAAATTTCAATTACTACATTCAAATGTACAGATAAAACCTGGAAGTATTGAAAATGATATACAGAGCCTATCAGACTGCAAGACTTTCACTTTTTAACCAAATTTAGCCCAGTTTTAGTCTACATTTTGAGACATCTTTTGATGCATGGCTAGCCAAGTTGTTGTTTCTTTAATGCAGCAGCTACAGTAAAGCCTTCAAATTTATCCAAGAACATGCAGTCAGCTCCAGCAGCAGTAGCACTAGCAGCCTTTTGGAGCAGTTTGTAAAGACAGGATTCAGTTTGGAGTTGCACTTTGTGTGATCTCTGTTTCAGTTTATGTCTTCCAGTCAATGCTCTAATGTCTCATGACTTATGAGCGTGATGCATCTTTGCTACTCTTCATACTTACATAACAGAATATCACCCATAAAGTTCTGTCATGCATTTATAATGTTTTCCATTTCAGCACTGTGTGTGCTTTGCCGCACATAACTAATACTTCAAACAGCGAGGAGTGGAATGTATTGTTTGAGGTGCTGAGGTATGACACAAAGCACAGTCTTCCTTACACTCCACTGCTTCCACAAAATCACTGTTTACTCATCTTTATCTTTTTAGTTTAATCATTTCTTGTGATTTCTTTTCCTCCCACCATGGACAAAAACTCAGTTGATAGAGGGGTTTCAGGTTTCAGGGGTAATGGCTGGCGCTGACAACCCATGAAATGCAATTGGTCACCATTTTCTCATACTCCCTACCACCTTAAGATTCTTTTTTTCAAAAGATTGAAAATGGTATTGATGTGCATTTTATCTTTTTAACTACTACATTTGTATTACTGTCTAGAATAACAGAAACTGTCATACCTTTAAGCTTAATGCCAACAGCATTGCACTGACATTATGGGGATGTGTAACATGCTGATAATTAGCAGGTATGATGCAAACCGTGTGTCATTGCTTTACATATGCTAATCAGCACTAAACACAGATGCGTACATGCATTAAACACCATCTGGGAATCAAAAATGACTACCAATTATTTTCCAACTCATCCAGTAGATGTTGAGATATTTTACTGGATAACTGGAAACTTTGTCTCCATGGTAGCATGAGAGAAAATGTCAGGAGGTCACCGAAGTCATCAGAATTCATAGTCTTGGGAGCAGAAATACTGTATCTGTGCTAAATCCCATAACAGAAAATCCAATAATTAAAATGGTAGTTCAATAGGAACCTCAAGGGGGCACAAGTGGAAATGTCAGGGATTACCAAAAGAGGCTTTCATCCTCTTTTTATGGCATTTTATGGCAATCAGTAAAGAAATACAGTTGTTGCTGACGTAAAACAGCAAACTACCTTTCATTTAGCTCCTTTTGTCTGTTGTCTCTGGCAGAAATCTCTGGGAATTCAGAGGACATCCCTCTAGTGCGTTGGAGGCAGCAGTGGCTTGAGAATGGCACTCTGCTTTTCCACATCCACCACCAGGACGGCGGCCAGAACCTCCCTGAACCGACAGAAGACCCTGCCAAAGATTCTGCAAAAGAGGAGCTCCGCATCCTGCACATCTCTGTCATGGTAAAACTCTCTACTCTGTATTTAAATGTTCACAAAGCAACTAAAAATTGGAAGAGTTTTGAAGACTTATAATACAATGCTATTTTTTCTGACATGCAATGAAAAGAACTTTTAATTGGCCAAAAATCTTTCATTTGCAAAATTAAAATGACAAAGGAAAGAGATTGCTTTTCTCACCCAGTGTTACATTACATTGGATATGGGTTTAAAAGAAATACAGTTCTTTGGTACGGTTGAGTTACTATCCCTGAAGCTGAAACATCTCAGAGATATCATCTCAGAGATGAGATAACATGTCCCTCCTTCTTCTGTGTTTGTTTGTCAGTGTATTCCATACGAGACAGCTGACTGCGCACATATTTCAGAGTAAAGGTTTTAGGGAGCAGATAAATCCTGCAGATGTCTGTCATGGTACAGTGGCCGTTTCAGAGGCAAAAAATGTTCTATTTACTGTCAGATTTGTTTATACTGGACTCATATCGAGTGTCTGGCCTGCTGTTGTGCAGCCTGCCACAGGGCATGGATATGTTCAGCATGCCATATGGGTGTGTTACAACTGTAAGCACTTAGAGGGAGACAGGGTGAACTCCTGGTGGTTAAAACAGAAAATTAAATGTTTACTTTTACCTTTTTTATTTCAGAGAGTCATCTTTGCATAAGGATTATAAGCAGCAAAGGATTTCTTATTTCTGTGGGGAACATATAAATTTATAAAGTAACGCATTTCAGTTGCAAAATGTAGACTTTTGCATGCCTGCACTGCATCAAACCTTATCTGCTATGTCGGCAAAGTAGGAAATGAATCGTTAGATCTTGCAGCTTCCTCCTCTTGCCTGAGGAAATGTATATTTATTAGATCTTAGATATGCCATACCTACTCCCAGTACCCTTTTTCAGCCCAAAGACATTACAATCGTACTTTGATGGATGATATGTATTTTCAGACATTGAAAGCATATTATAGCTGCATACACAAATGATTAGTCAGCTTGAGAAGACTTTTGCCAGCAGCTACATCTGCTGAATGGAGGCAGGAAACCGTGTTCCAGCACCCGCTGAATGTCACCGAGATTGAGACCTTGAAAGAAATAACTGACCTTGACTATCCCCTGCATGTTATGCATGTATTAGCAAGCATGAGGCTGATCCACCAGGCTCATAGGCTTGAGTGGTGACAACATTTTTCTGTGGAAATGAGATAGCCAGTGTGAAGGTTCTGCTTCTTACCTCTTTGATTTTCCTTTAATCTTACATTTTTACTCCCCGCTCTATCTGCATTTCACATCCCATCAACCTCAGGTCCGTGTCTTTGTGCTCCCTGCTCTGCTAATTCCTCATCCTGAAAGGGCTGCGGCAGCAGCGCTGCCACAAGGGTGTTTTCACGAAGGTGTGGGTAGAGAAGGATTAGCATGCAGATATGAGCAGACCGTGACAACAGATGGAAGCGGTGTTGCCGCTGTGCTGCCCAGGCCCCTTTGCAGCTTGCCACCCGGCTGGAGGCCCCGACCTATAAATTCAAAGCAGTGTCACTTGTTCAGCTCCTTGTGGATACAAAAAGGGTCCTGTGAGGGCTGCTTTACAGGCTTTTTAACTGAAGCACACACCTGTCACTGGACCTTTTTCCATTGTATGTATTAGCAGCAGCACTGGTTGCAGTCTGGGGAACATGGAAAAAAGCACAGGGATACACCTGAATGTCTTAATTGTCCTAGGCCTCATGAAAATTGTTGGAAACCTTCTCACTTGGCCATCCAGCAAGCAGGAGGGAGGAGACATGATAAAACAAAAGGATGGTTTTTGTTCAGTGTAATGTGAGTTTTTCTGTCATAGTAACATTGTTCTCACCAAAGCAATTGCTGAGATAAGGCAGCATCACTTATATTCCAATGTTCCAAAGTAAAACTCTGTGTCTCTCATTGTAGACTGTGCAAAAATAGTGATCAGGTATGTTTACTGCAGGTCACACTGTGAGAGATGATTCTAATAAACTCTTGGTCACATGTCAGACTGATAAATTTTTGGCCTGTACATTATTCAAAAATTATGTTTGTTGTAACAGCAGTCACATTGTTATGTTTTTTTCAATTACATTTTTTGACATTGCCTGAATTTTTGTTTTCCTGTCTTTGTTTGCCAGCGCTCCAAATTGACTTTTGTTGGACAAGTCTCGACTATGATCTTAGATCATGATTTCGACTGATGACCATATTTGATCACAATTGTAAATTGGTCCAAAATCACTTAATATAAAGGGAAACCAATGCAGACACAACAATGCCAGTAATGCAAAGTTAACAACCCACTTGTTTTTTGCTTGAAAATAATCTTAAAGGGAAATGTGAAACATATGTTTAAAGTGAAATAAAGAGGATTTTATTATTCATTGGTGTTAATGCTAAAACTCTAGATTGCATTATGGCCTGAATTTAGTTTCAAAACATTTAAAAAATCCACTAACATTATCAACAGAATGTGAAGATGCAACTGTTAGAACAATATCTCCATATTCTCAATATATTTATTATATAGCAAAAATGTCTACTCAAGCTTAAATACTAACTAGTTAACTAGTTAATCCTGACCTGTCGTGTCTTGAGCCTAAATGCCCTGCTCATCGTAAAACATGCTTCATTCAAACT